>JAVLUZ010000385.1:334556-494556 GCA_036768485.1 Mermis nigrescens
CCAGAAACAGTTGGGATCAACTCATGCTTTAAGTCATATTTGCCAAATAAAAACAAATGCTTTTAATATACTATGAACAAAATAATATCAGAAACTATATAGAACTTGCCTTGTATATAAGGAACAAAAGAGGCCATTCTCTGGCTCCTGGATACTTGCAAAATAAGGCTCCATTCCCAAAATGGAGGGATGCCCGCGTTTCTACAATGAATTACACACAGGATATATGTTGTATGCATTGAGCTAGGCTGACACCCAAGGTCGGCTTAGAGGAACTGGTCGGCTTAAAGGGATTCCCACTGCTCATGAATTTTTTGTTAGAAATATTTGTATCTAGTCGGCCAGATGGGACGATCGGTGATGTACTATGGTCGGTCGGTCGGTCAAAAGCCATTTTAAAATCTGGTCGGCTTAAAGGGATTCCTACTGATCATAAATTTTCCGGTAAAATTTGAATATAGTCGGCCAGATTGGACGGTCGGTGATATGGTGTGGTCGGTCGCTCGGTCAGACAAAATTTGCGTCTGGACGGCAAGGGATTCCTACTGGTGGTAAAAAAATTTGAATATATTCGGCCAGATGGGACGGTTGGTTATATGTTGTTGTCACGCTGAAAATTTTTTGTAAAGTCTGGTCGGCTTAAGAGGGATTCCCACTGCTCATGAATTTTCTGTTATTAAAACTTAGGTCAAGTCGGCCAGATTGGACGCGGTCAGTAATGTGGTGTGGTCGATCGGTCAAAAACACTTTTAAAAATCTGGTCGGCTTAAATAGATTCCTGCTGATCATAAATTTTCTGGTAAAAAAATCTGAATATGGTCGGCCAGATGGGACGGTTGGTGATATGGTTGGTGTGGTCACGCTGAAAATTTTTAAAATCTGGTCGGCTTATAGAGATTCCCACTTATCATGAATTTTTTGATGAGAAAATTTGAATCTAGTCGGCCAGAGGGGACGGTCGGTGATGTGGTATGGTCGATCAGATAATATTTCAAAAATCTGAAGGGTCGGCAAAAGGAATTCCCAGTGCTCATGCATTTTCTGTTGCAAAAATTTGAATTTAGTCGGCCAGATGGGACGGTCGATGATGTGGTAAGTCCATCAAACCAGTGGCGGATCTAGGATTTTCCTAAAGGGGCGGAACCCTGACTTGGGCAGAAAAAATTAGCTTTAACCCGAAAATCGCTAAAAATCACTCAAAAATGCTTAATTTTGCGCACTATTTTGGGCCAATGGAGGGGAGGGCGGCCGCCCCCGCCCCCCTAAATCCACCCCTGCATCAAACAAAATTGTAAAAATCTGGTCAGCTTAAAGAGATCCTATTGCTCATAAATCTTCTGTACAAAAAATTTGAATCTAGTCGGTCAGATGGGACGGTCGGTGATGTGAGTGTGGTTAGTCACAAAATTCAAATATCTGGTCGGCTCCAGCGATTCTTACTGGTCATGAATTTTCTGGTACAAAGTTTGGATTTAGTCGGCCAGATGGGACGGTCGGTGATGTGGTGGGGTCCATCGAACAAAATTCCGAAAATCTGGTCAGCTTACAGGGGTTCCTACTGCTCATGAATCTTCTGTTACAAAAATTTGAATCTAGTCGGTCAGATGGGACGGTCGGTGATGTGGTGTGGTTAGTCACAAAAATTCAAATATCTGGTCGGCTCCGGCAATTTTACTGGTCATGAATTTTCTAGTACAAAAGTTTGGATTTAGTCGGCCAGATGGGACGGTCGGTGATGTGGTGGGGTCCATCGAACAGAATTCCGAAAATCTGGTCAGCTTAGAGGATTCCTACTGCTCATGAATCTTCTGTTACAAAAAATTTGAATCTAGTCGGTCAGATGGGACGATGGTGATGTGGTGTGGTTAGTCACAAAAATTCAAATATCTGGTCGGCTCAAAGCGATTCTTACTGGTCATGAATTTTCTGGTACAAAAGTTTGGATTTAGTCGGCCAGATGGGACGGTCGGTGATGTGGTCGGGGTCCATCGAACAGAATTCCGAAAATCTGGTCAGCTTAGAGGATTCCTACTGCTCGCTGATCTTCATGCAAAATTTGAATCTAGTCGGCGGCCAGATGAGACGGTCGGTGATGTAGTAGGGTCCATCGAACGAAATTTTAAAAATCCAGACGGCTTAGAGGATGGGATTCCCACTGCTCATGAATTTTCTATTAGAAAAATTTGAATCTAGTCGGCCAGTGGGACGGTCGGTGATGTGATATGGTCGGTCAAACAAAATTCTATAAATCTGGTCGGCCTAAAGGGTTCTTACTGATCGTGAATTTCCTGGTACAAAAATTTGAATCAAGTCGGCCAGATCGGACGGTCGGTGATGTGGTCGGTCGGTCGGTCAAAAAAACTTTTAAACATCTGGTCGGCTTAAAGGGATTCCTGCTGATCATAAATTTTCTGTTAACAAAATTTGAATATAGTCGGCCAGATGAGACGGCTGGTGATATGGTGTGGCCATGCTAAAACTTTTTTTGAAAATCTGGTAAACATAAGGCGATTCCTACTTATCATGAATTTTCTGTTGCAAAAATTTGAATTTAGTCGGTCAGAAATGATTAAAAACGTTAAACAGTGTGAAGGGCGATGTTCTTTTTCATACGTTTGTTTAACGTAAAAATTCAAACAAAAGAGAATAACGACGCAAAATTTCAAATCAAGAGGATCTCTATATTGAAATTTTTAACTTTTATTTTTCAGGAATTTTAGTGTTAAGATACACGAATATTTGAATTTTTGTGTCGTTATCGACAATAATCTGTTGAGTAAAGCGAATCTACTGGAAGTTGTTTAACACTTTTTCAAACCGAAAGGCTCGTTTTTTTTTGAAAAATTACGTTGATATTTATTTGAAAAAATACGTCGATGCAGATTCAAGTTTGAAAAATACGTCGTTAACTTTCGTTAATTTGAAAAATTACGTCATTCTCCAATTTTTTAACCTTTTTTAATCATTTGAGCCTTGTGGCTTTCCGTGTTTTAGTTCCTGAAAATGAAAACGTCACCAGAATATTGAAAATTGCACTTATGCTGTTTGAGTGTGAACGCAACTCTCCTAAACTAGAAGAACCAATTTAGAATTTTTGCGATTAACCGTCAGAGTTTTCGTATTTTATATGTGTACTGATAGTGATAAAGATAGCCCCGGAAGTCGGTAATGAAAATCCCCGTTAATGAAGGATAGGACAATTTACTGCTCTCGACTTTTCAGCCCTATAAAAGCATGAATTTCCTGACGCTCTCACCAATTATATACAATTCTTTTGTTTGACAAGATTTTTCTCTTTTTTACGTTGCACTTGGGTGCATACATTATCATCTTCTTAAAAGCCCAAAGACTGCATTTCGAGTTTTGAACGTGTACATAGCGTTCTTAATTACATCAGAATTAGTTCAGCATTCTTTATGGTTGATAACTAGAATTGCTGTTTGTACACAGCCGATTATATTCGTCTATTCTATAAAAAAGTAAATAACGCAGGAAGGGGCAATAGTGCTGGATGCCCCTAACATGTACCAGATAATGTGCTAGTAACACGAATAAACGTCAAAGCATGACTGTGCGCGGCTGCTCATGTGTACATGATCAGTTAAAAAAAGTATGCCACGATCAAAACAAAATCATCTGGAAATTCAGTAAGAAGTTAAACGTTAATTCAGTAAGTATAACAGAATTATAATCTTATACTACTTTGAGAAAGTCAGCGTTAATTGAAATTTTTCGCAGCCGCCTCTCATTATCACTACAAAATGAATACTCTATATTTGTGTCAAGGAATTCCACTTACTATTAATCTGATGCTACTCAATTCTTTATCTGAATGTTTGTTGTCGTGTGTCCAGACATGTAACGGGGTATGGGGGATTGTTCCCCACCTAAAGTTGGTCGTTCCCCCATCCCCCTCCCTGATTTAAGAAAAACTTGCGATTTTTTGCCGTTTTTAGGTGTTTTTTGAGTGTTATTGGCCAGAAATTGAAGGTCATTTACCCACCCCCTGCTTAAAATGGCCGGGGACCCCCTCCCAAAATTTTGAGTCGTTACATGTACGCATGTGACCAGGCCCGTATCCAGGATTCGGCCAAGGGGGCTGGGAGAGGGGTGGCGCCGGGCGGTTTCAACCTAAATTGGTCTATATATCGGGAAATTCGTCGGGATAGCTCGCAAAAACCGCATTTTTCGACGTTTTTCGACATGCTCTATCCATTGAGATCATAGAATTCAAGATAATCAAAAAAATTTCTTCTATTTAAAATGCTATAAAAAGTGTAGGTTTTTGATTATGATTGAGCCGAAATTATGGAAAATGCTTCGTATCAGGCGCGAAGCGCCGTAAATTTGTCGAATTATGGTTAATTTCAGATGGCACACTGGCCGAACCGACGCGTCAGATTAAAAAGCTGGCTGGAATAATAAGCAACATTTTTTCTTATCTTTGTTTTGCGCAATGAGGTTAAGATACAAAAAAGCGATCTGTTTGCATGATAATGAAGCACCTCTTCTTATGTGTTTTTTATGCTTTAAAATTCAAACTTGTTGTTTTTAGTTTTGGATTTTTCATTAAAAATTCCTTAAAAAAGCATTAACCTTTTAGTGGCCAACGTTCCCAATCGGGAACATATTTCCGAAATTTTGTTGCAAAACAACTACTCATCTAATTTAAATAAGACTTGTTTTGGATGAGAAACAAGATGTTTGCCTATCCTGTGAGTGCAATTTCAGAACTTAAATTATGAGTATGTGCTATGCTATACTGTATTAAGTTAGACAAAAATAGCGAAAGTTTGCCATGTTTATAAATTTGCATATTGTCAATCGACATACAAAATTTTTGAGCCAAATGTCATGCAGTCATGTTTGCAGAGGTTTTCTGATCATTTTTGTATGTTATTCATTCTTATTTAGTTGTTCATCAGAAGTTATGGTTGAATTTATATTGCTGTTCCCGTTTGGGAACGTTGGCTCCTAGGAGTGCAAAACTATTTAATTCCTGGAAAGAGAACAAAATCTATGGGGCAGCATATGTAACTTCGGCTATGCTCTTTAGTGACCTCTCATGCATTCCTTCAATTTTCAAGAGCTCCACAAGCATTCTGGTATGACTCCAATGCACATATTCAAAATATTAAATGGAGGTTTATGGGATTCTTTACTTGATTATATGTGTTATGATTACACAACAATATAGCTCTTGATTTCTAGCAGTTTTTAGGCGAAAATTCAAGTGTTTCTGTAAATAATTTTAGGTGATTTTGCAGAAAGTACCTGCTCTACCTTACTTTGATTTAATTTTTTACTATAACTTACAGAGCTCTGAATCTCTAGAGGCTTAGAAACAAATTTTCTTGAATTCATGCACAATATCATGTGCTTTTGACCTGTAGAACTTGCACTGTACTTTAACAAACTTTATATAACTACTGATTTCTAACATTTTCTAAGAGCTCAGAAGCATGCTAGCAACATAACTAAACTTTGAGTGTAAGTTTATTGGACTATCGATAACAACTGCGGATAGGTAAATGTCGAATGAGTAAACGTGTGATAATATGGCTTACTTCTATTCACTGTAAAATTTTACTTATTGAAAATGAAATGAAATTGCCAAATTGACTATATTCCACCCTGACTCCTGTTATTTCCCGAATCTTGATTCATGGTTTCTAATTTTTAGTATACCGAAATACGTCGGTGCAGTGTAAATAGCTCTGAGATCACGGGCATTAGTTCAACAGCGAAGAAATGAGAAAACCAATAAATTTTGAAAATTCCAGAAAAAACGAAAATACAGATTATAGCTTAATAATACTTTTTAATCATCTTAGCTAGACACCATTTAATGTTATCTAGAAAGCAAGCAAATCTAACAAAAAACAAATATAAAGTTACGGTGTCTACTGAAAGTTTCTTGATTTTCTGAGGTTTATAGTTCCCATAAGATTTCAAAAGCTCAAAACCACACCCTTGTAGACTCTCTATTTGACAATTTGACAGTTTAGATTACTTGTGTTATCAATGTTTGTAGAAGATCGCTTTAATCTTATATGTTTTGCAAAACATAACAGAATATGAAATTTGGCAAAAATGTTCCCTAAGAAGCCAATGTTCCCAAATGGGAACATATGAACAACATGATAGAGAGGAGAGCTTTTGCTCTGGTTTTTTGCATACAGTCTTACATTTTACAGATTTGCAACATATTAAGATTGCATTGCTGTAGCACATCTGCATCATAGAGTGGACTCTAAAAGGTTGAAGATCTTTTTGCTGTATATGCTAAAAATATAAAACTACTGTTTTAAATACCATTGCATGCATCGTCTATTCATTCTATTGTTGGCGTTTTTTATTATAGACGTTTTAATTTTTATCTATCTGCTAGTGTGATTGCGAAATTAAAGTAGCTGGTTGTTGTGGGCGGCGATAATCGCTAACTTTCAGTGCCTGGACCAGCAACTTTTTGTCTCCGTCAAAATTCGTTTTTGTCAAATGGTCTTAATTGTGTAGAACGCCATCCAGAATGCATCTTTAAAATCCAAAATGGCTAAATGTATATTATGTGTGTGAAAATTGTCACGCATTAAGAGGTCACAATATACTTTGCACAGGTGCGCGCTGACCTAAGAGTGAAACATTCGACTATTTTAACGCTCAAAAACACTATGACCCAGATTTGGATTTGAATTTGGACGATGCGTTCTGGGTGGCTTGGCTTCGTATCGGATGTTTGTAATTTATGTTTTCTAATCCTATTATCCAAAGTACACAAAACAAAGCATATGAACGCAGTCGTCCATCGAAATTGAGATTTGCTTAGCCATTGTGTAAAATTGAGGCGAGTTGTTGACTAGTTTGGGTGCTGTGCATTCGATTTTGTACCTCCTATGTGCAGCAATATCACAAGTCGCTATAAAAATTAACATAAACTTTAGTGATTCCTTTTAATAATTATCAATTTTCTAATAAGAAATGTTTTTTCGTATGTAGCTCCGGTCTCTGAAGTATACATCTGGTTTTCTTCATTTTTGATGAGTTGGCAGTACAGCTCCATACCTCCACACTCCACACTATGCATTTGTCCACAATTTATTACAGTCTCTGTATTTTGTTCATTTAGCTTTGCTGGTTAAAGCTATGCCGGCTTCATTGAAAATTACCGATATTTGCTGTCTTGGAGCCGGCTATGTTGGTGGCCCTTCCTGCTCCGTTATTGCTTATAAATGCCCTGATATTAGGGTTACCATAGTCGATACCAGCGAAGAAAGAATAAGGCGTTGGAATTCAGACGAACTGCCAATCTACGAAGTAAGCTTGTTCAAAGTTACGTTATTATGCCGACTGCATATTGATCGATATTTTTGTGATCCAGCTTTTTAAATTTATGCCTCAGCGATCGACGTAAGACGAATTTACCATGGTTAAGTCAAGCCCAGACTTTTTAGTTACCTAATAAATATGATGGAAAAAATAAGAAATTCAGTTGAGTTTACTAGCCCAAAAGCGTGCTAAAAACCTGTTTTGACGTTCTTTAAGTTTCGAGAATGTTTCAGCCCTTTAAAAAAATGAACATTTGGGAAGGCGCCCCCTCCGTCCTTCACCTTCAGCTGGTTACGTCCCTGCTGAATGCACTTGCAATTTAAGGTTGCGATTATGCATAAAATCAATATGTGAGGTTTTCATGTAGTGCATTTTCATATTATACTCAAAATCATTGAACTCGAAGCATTTACTGAGCGACAAACCATCCTTTCATTGAATTTGAAGCTTTGTTTTCGTAATATAACTTTTACAGGGATATTTTGAATGAACTTTTCTTATAATTTGCACTTTGCAGCCTTTGCTTGATGACATTGTAAGATCGGTGAAAGGGAAAAATTTATTTTTCGACACCGACATTCATTCCGCCGTAACCAAAGCTCAGTTAATATTCATATGCGTCAATACGCCTACTAAAACGTTTGGAATCGGCAAAGTAAGCAATTTTACCAATTATTTTGTTTTCGCCGTTGCAGATGCATTACCCAAAGCTTTAACGAACAGACTAATTAGCAATCAATTTCAATTATCGTAATACGATGTCAATGGTATAATATTTTGGGCAGACTGGAATGTGTAAACATATGAATTTTTTCCATTTTATTTATTTTGTTGCGCAATGCAAAATAATTCTAAAGTAAACTCTTGCGCCTAATCAAGAATTGCAATTTCTCGTAACATAATGCTTTTTAGGTACTTTCGCACTATTTATCGCGTCCTTTTCGTTTCTGTCGTACTAATAGCATGCTTAATTATTTATTTTATTTATTTATTATTTTTTCCTTTCTTCCATTTTTAGAATTTATATAAATTTTTCTTTCAGATTTTATATGTTCGTTTTCCATTCTTGCTTTTCTTTTCTTTTTCCCTTTTCGTCCTTCCTTTTTTCTATTTTGTCGTACTGACGACTTCCTATTGCTCAGGACCTACTTAACAGTGAAAGCATATTTTTGAATAAAACTTTGTGGGTAACGTCATTCATTATTATTATTATTATTATTATTATTATTATTATTATTATTGCTGTTATTATTATTGCATTATTATTGTTATTATTATTATTATTACTATTATTATTCTTACTATTATTATTATTACTATTATTATTGTTATTATTATTATTATTACTACTACTACTACTACTACTACTACTACTACTACTACTACTACTACTACTACTACTACTACTACTATTACTATTATTATCATTATTTTTATTATTTTTATTATATTATTATAATTATGATTGCTAATATGTCTTTTAATTTTTCTATCACTATTCTTAATGTGATTATTATTTTTTGAAACTATGACTCATAATTTAAAATCTAGTCTGTTTCTGTCTACTGTCCGCCATTATTATCATTATTGTATAATTTTCCTGGTTCAAAAATGCCGAAATAACGCCATGTGTAACAGATTTTGAGAATCGACAGGTTTTGCACCTTTTTGGACTGTTCTGGGTAAAATGTGGGCAGCGTGAAATACCCAATTTTTCATTGAATAAATGTTGCTACCTAATTTTTCAGGGCAGAGCTCCCGATTTGCAGTATCTCGAAATGGCAGCCCGCTTGATTGCCGAAATCGCCAGTAGCCCTAAAATCGTCGTCGAAAAAAGTACCGTACCCGTTGCTGCTGCTTCCAGCATACAACGCATCCTGAGCAATAATGGCAAGCCCGGTGTGACTTTCCAAGTAAGTCAGCTTAATATGTGCAAAATGGACTTCCTGAAAATATGCTGTAATGACAAAAAAGTGCCTAAAAATAACTTAAAACGCACTTTCTGTCTAAAAGTGATGAATTGGGTGATCAACTTTAACTTTTGATGGGAGATGACCGAATTTGCTTTAATAGCCATCTGTCCCCCTTTCCTTATGTTTGACTAAGTCTGACGAATTAGTACGAGTAATTTCGAAACTTCGTGAACTTAATATCTTCTCTTCAAAATGTAAAATCATATTTTTCTCAAAACTAAAAAAGCATTTTTAATTAGCGTCATCGACGCCAGTAGAAAAATAATAATGACGCTTTTAGCAATATTCTGCGGTTGATGAAATTAAAATAATTTAATTTTGCAAATTTAATGCGACGCTCTTATCTTAATGTTTTCTGTTTGTTGAAAACAGTAGTTTAAGCTAGGCCCGTGTATTCAGTATTCGCTCAATGCGATAAGAGGGCGGAACTAAAGTAGATTGGTCATATTTCGGTAACTTCTTGGTGGGGGTATCCAATAAAAACCCGCATTTTCCGACGTTTTTTAAACATGCTCTATTTATTAAGATCATAAAATTCGAATTTTTTAGAAATGTTCCTTTCTCCCTTAATATGCTGGGAAAAGTGGGGGTTTCCGGTCGCGCTTAAGACAAAATTTGAAGATTTTCTCACAAACAATTGCGATTTTTCCATCTTTCCATGCATTATCTTACGTATTCCTTAAAATTGATTTTTCGGCAAAGGCAAGCGGCCGCCCTCTTTAAATACGACTCTGCTTTTACCAAAAGGCTTACACTTTATAATTTACAGAAGAGTGACCGATATTTCTTAATCTTGTTGAAACTTAATTACAATGAACAAAGAATGATGCGGATATGAGATTTTTCGGATCTAGTATACAATTTACCCCCAGCGTTTCTTAGCCGATCCTTATAAGCTGCAGTAACCAAACTTTACAACAAGATAGCTATAAGCCTATTGTACTAATCTGGCAAAATTGATTAACTCACGGTGTAAACTTACTGTTTTAAAAAAAACTTACTTTTCTTTACTTTAAACTTACTTTTTAAACTTACTTTTTTAAATGTAGGATGTTGATTGAGTTACAAAAAACTGCTTTGTCTGAAACCCACCGAATCGTTTACAATTTTTAGATGCCGTTAGTACGTTGTAAACTGAGTGTAAAGCAGTAAGTTTACACCGTAAGTTAATCAATTTTGGCAGATTAGTACAATAGGCTTATAGCTATCTCCTTGTAAAGTTTGGTTACTGTAGCTTATATGGATCAGCTAAAAACGCTGGGGGTAAATTGTATACTAGATCCAATTTTTCGATACTTAGGTGCGGCATAATTAAACATTTGTTTTCTCGTTTCGGCTCAAAAAACTTTTTAGCAATATAGTTCGACTTCAGTGGACCGGTAGTTAGAGTTGAACGCTTCCTAAAAGCTATAAATCGATGTAAAGTATGAACTCTGATGTATTTGCTAAACCTCATTGTATAAGAATCGATTTTCGACGCTCAAGTAAGCAGATACAAGACTACATTCTAGGCCGCCTACAGTAACTTAATTTCGCACAGCAAATTGTCATGAATCCATTACTTGCTCTGTACTGTGCAGCATGGTTGTTTCAATTAAGGGAAATTTTTTATCGCTTTACACCGATGTATCAGTTGCCTCAAGTGCGCAAGAAGGTCTCGTTAAAATGCTCATACTACACTTCGTCGTGTTTTCTGCAATTTAGCACTGTTTGCTTTCATCGATTTCTACTTACCTCCATTTTAAAACAGTATATACCGGACATGCATAGCATAGGAATTCTGGGGTGAAACCAAAAAGTTTATTAAGTGCCTTTTTGGGTTCAAAAAATGGTAGATGCGCGAAAAAAAACATTTTTTTTCGGCATTGTAGAACGTGAGAACGTAAAAAGTTTCGCAGAAATATCAATAAAATCGGGGTAAATTGAACAAAACATAGTCAAAAATGAGCATAAGAGTCGAAGCGCCAAAAATTTGACGCTTTTGAGCAAACAGGCCCGTATCAGGATTTTTATTGAAGCGGGGCGAAATTTTTGAGGCCAGATATCTCGAAAACCATCCGGAGATATTCGAAAATAAATGCAATTTTGAGCATATCTCGATGGTGAAGAAAAATTTCAAGAAAATTTTTGATACATAATTAGCAAATTTATCGTTTAGCTGACATCTCATCGCTTAATCGATGAATTATGTCTCATTTCTTGCCTTTGTACTCAATCTTTTTTTACAGGGAAAAACGATACAGATAATGAATCGAATGAAATTTGACATATTCTCTATGTCAAGCTCAAATTTGAGCGGTTTTTGGCAGCTAGAAGACAAAAACATGTATAATCAATAAATACGGCGCGGAGCGCTGAAAGATTTCATGTTTCCCACGTCATACCTCAAATTTCAGCTTTTTTTCCAGTGAGCTAGAAGACAAAAACTGTAGCTGATCAATGAATCCGGCGCACAGCGCTGGAAAAAATTGACATGCTGTCTATGTCTAACTCAAATTTGAGCGAATTTTAGCGGTTTAGAAGACAAAACCTTACATAAACAATAAATCTGGTGCAAAGCCGGAAAATTTTGAGTTTACTAGCTCAAAAGCACGCTAAAATCTGTTCTGGCGGCGGTTTAGACGCACTTCACCTAATTTCCTATTCTTCTTTTTGGGGACCCTTGGGTAAAAAAAATTTTCCCCATTTCGGGGGCCGCCCCCATTGTCACGTTACGTACTGCGTTAATTATCATAATATTTGGGGGTGATTTTATTGTTAAATCATTCACAGCAAAAAAGTATAATATGCAGCTATTAACTAATTAAACTTACAGTGCGTAAGATAAATTCAAAAAAACAACGCAGACGATGACACGCGACGATAAGCGGGATTCTTAAAATGTCCGAAGCCGAAAGCGGCTATACAGCGTTATTAGAATAATTAATTCCGAATAAATACAATTAACGACGCAGATGGAATTAGGTCAACGGATAAACTGAGCGCTTATCTATGGTGATATAAGTTTTTATATTTTTTGTCTTGGGGGTGTGATTAGCTAACACGTGACTTTTCCTATTGGCTGTTCATTAGCTAGATTTTCAGATTCTAGATTATGATTGGTGGTTTTAAAATAGGCCAGTGAATTGCGTCATTGATATCCATATTTTGTTCATCATGTAGATTATATGCAAATTCCTTTCTGGGCCCAAAATTCACATACTTTCAACATAATTCTATTTATTTTATGTAATAACAGGTGTTGTCTGGTATTAGTGCGTATTTTGTATTGAATTCAATGGATATTACGGGGGTTTCTTAGGGTTCAAAAGAATTAAATATACTTTGAGTGGGACTATGTAGATTTTGCGGAGGGTCATGTGTTTCGAAGGAAATGTATATACTTTTCATAAGGTCTGTGTAGTTTTTATGTGAGGTTTCGTCTTTTTCAGGAAATTAGTATATTTTGTAAGTAGGTCCTGTTGATTTAATATGAAAACAATTGCTACTCGATTAAAGGAGTATATTTTGAATGTATTCACGTGGATTTGATAGAAGATTAGCCTGGGTGGCTGTTTGGGGTCATCTGGCGCTCTTAACCATAGGTGTATGGATTAAAGATAAATAACATCAAGTGATTTGATTGATACTTAAATTCCAGACCGAAACTAAAAAAAAGACGAAGCAATAAATATAATTTTGACATTTAAAAATAAAAATTTAGTATACTTGCGTGGTTAAGATACTTACATGATATAAAATTTAAATAAACGCGAAAACACGCATTTTAACAAAAAAACTACTAAAAATTGAGTTTTCCAAATTAAATAAAACTGCAAATTTTCGCTTTTCGTGACACTCCTCCTCTTAGCTTCAAACGTCCTCGTTTGTAATCAAACGTGTCGACTGCGTAGGTTATAGTCATGAGTCGGGCCAGTAACTCTATCTTCATTGTCTACGCGCATCTTCTTGATGTGTCGTCCAGTATATCCATCATCAAGATCTTGAAAATCCTCATCAATTCTTTCGGTCTCTTTGTCGGCTTTTTGATCCTCAGGTCGCACTTTGAACAACTTTGTTCGATTAACATGTACGGGCTGTATTCGTCCATTTCCAACGTTGATGTCAATATTGGGATATTTGACTTCTTTGATTTGATATGGACCAGTATAAGTGGGTAAAAGTTTTTTTGGGATTCCACGTTTAGTGCTTTCATTTTCTAACAAGATCCAATCTCCTGGTTGGTAATTTACATTTCTAGCTTTCACATTTCGTGTTTTTTGATATTTAGCTTGTGAAATTTCAATTTGATTTTGTACTTTTGTCAAGGCTTCCGAAAAATGTTTCTTAACTTCTTGTTCATATGTCTCTGTGTCTACAAGATAAAATGGTTTATTATAATTTAGGACTGCATCGATAGGCAGTTTAGGTATTCGGCCATATATAAGCATAAAAGGGCTAGCTCCTGTCGTTTCATTATCGTGTATGTTAGTAGCAAAAACAGCGTAAGGCAAGTGTTCATCCCAATCTATTTGATTTTTATTCATATACATCCTTATTCTCGTAATTAGCGTTTGATTTGCGCGTTCTACCTCTCCGTTAGCCATCGGATGGTAGGCTGTAGTGTGTATTTTTCGGGTTTCAAATAATTTAGTGATTTCTTCCATCAATTTTGAAGTAAAATCTGATCCTCGATCGGACTGAAGTATTTGGGGTGCTCCATGCCTACAACAAATCTGAGTTACAAATATTTTTGCTATTGTTTCTGCTGTTATGTTAGGAGTTGCGAATGCTTCTATATATTTTGTGAAATAATCAATAAATACTACGATGAATCTATTGCCAGATTCAGTGATATTTAAGGGTCCGACGCAATCTACTGCAATTCTTTCGAATGGACCTAAACATGGGATAGGTTGAATATCTGCAGCCACTTTTAATCGGGTCGATTTATTTTTTTGACATATATTGCATGTTTTACAATATTCTCTTATTTCTTGGTTCATATTCTTCCAATAATATTTCTTTGCAATCAAGTCAATAGTTTTCCGAGCTGCAAAATGACCAGCAAATTCATCATCATGATGAGTATAAATGATAAACTTTTTCAAACTATCAGGTACAACAATTCTCTTAATGTGTTCATCCACTTTGAATAGCGAACCATTTTCTAAAATAAATTTCTCATCTAATTCATTTGGTGGAAAATACTTCTGCAGTTCTGGATCTTCATATTGTAATTTACCCATTTCGATATTCGGATAACTAGGATCTCCTTGTTTTAATTCTAATTGCATAGTATTTATTTCAGGAGTAAAACTTTCGTTAAATTTCAATTCATTCTCGTCAACATCATAGTAAATATTTTCTTGTGGATTAATTAATCTAGATAAAGTGTCAGCATTTTGATTTTTTGTGCCTTTTCGTGGGACAACATTTATTTTAGTTCCAGCCAAAGCAATACCCCATCTTGCTATTCGCGAAGAAGGGTTTGGTTTTTCTAAGATGGATTTCACTGCAGTATGATCTGTTTCTATCATAACTTCTTGTTGATATAAATAGGGACGAAAGTACTTAACAAATTCTACTACTGCGAGGGTCTCTAATTCGGTTACAGAGTAATTTTTTTCTGCACCTCTTAATGATCGACTAGCAAATGCAATTGGATGTTCAAGTTCATCTTTTCCAATTTGAGACAATACAGCGCCAATTCCTGTGTAAGATGCGTCTGTCTGTAATATAAATGGTCTTGTAAAATCTGGATGACTTAATATAGGGGCTTGAATTAGTTTTTCCTTCAAAATTTGATAAGCGGATTCCTGGTCATCTTTCCATTGAAACTGATTTCCCTTCCTAAGTAATTTAGTCAAAGGTTCAGCAATTTTAGAACAATTTGAGATAAATTTTCGATAATAGGAAATTAATCCAAGAAATGATTTAGTTTCTTTTACATTTGTAGGTCTAGGCATAGCTTTGACTGCTTCCACTTTCTTCTCATCAGGTAGGATTCCTTTTTCTGATATTTTATACCCTAAATATGTGGTTTCATTGTACGAAAATTTACATTTTGTTAATTTTAACTTAATTTTCCCATTATTTAATCGTTCAAGGAGTGTATTAGTCCTTTGAATCATTTCATCATGATTTTGGGCGAAAATTAATATGTCATCTAAATATACTAAACATATACTCCATTGTAAGCCAGATAAGACAATGTCCATTAAGCGTGAAAAAGAAGCTGGGGCATTACATAAGCCAAATGGGAGATAATTAAATTCATATAAACCAATGGGTGTATTAAAAGCGGTTTTTTCCTTGTCTGTTTCGGTAATAGGAATAGTATAGTATGCATTTGATTGGTCTAATGTAGTAAAATATTTCATGCCATTAAGTGTATCTAATATATCGTCAATTCTTGGTAATGGGTATACGTTTTTCTTAGTAACATCATTTATACTGCGAAAATCTATGCACATTCGATGTGTGCCATCTTTTTTCCGAACTAAAACAACATTAGTAGACCATGGAGAAGTACTTGGGCGTATTATTCCTTTACTTTCTAGTGTTTTAACTTCATTCATAATTATTTCTTTTTCTTTTGGGGAAGTCCGAAAAGGATGTTTTCTTATAGGGTCGTTTTCGGCTGTATCTATTTCATGTTCAATTAGTCCTGTTCTCCCTACGTCCATTTCTCCTATTGCATAGAGACTCGGAAATTTTATAAGCACATTTATGATTTCTTCACGTTCTCTTTCACTCAAGTCTGGAGATATGTCAGCATTTTGGCGAATCCATTGCTCTATGTTTTCAATTGCAAGAACGTTTGAGTCATTTTCCATTAGCGTGTCGACTTTATTGCTTTCTGTATGTATATTTACGACACCTAATTTTATGTTGGGGTATAAGCAAATGCTAGATGAAGTAGGATTCATTATTTGAATAGGAATCATGCCATTTGGCAACACAGTGCATATAGAATGAGCTAAATAGAGGTTTCTTTTGTCCTGTGTTCCATTTGGAATGAAAATAACGGTGTCAGTCGGTTTATAATTTTGCGATATTCTTCCATAGATAGTTTGTATAGAACGCGGAGGCACTATTTCATGCTCAATTATTGTTACATTGCTTCGATTTTCTGGGGAATTATAATACATACCTTCACATGGGATATATAATTCTCGAAACCTTATTGTTGCTTTTTTCCAGTTTAGCTGTATGTTATTAAATTTTGATAGAAAATTGGTTCCCAAAATAAGATCTGACGAACAGTTTGGTTGTATATAAACTAAGACTGTTTCATTTACATCGTGAAATGCTATTGAAATTATAACCGATCCTATGATTGGTATTTCTTGTCCATTAGCAGCTATTGGCCGTACAAAAGTTCCATAAATATTCAAATTAGGGATTCTTTCAGCAATTTTTTGATCTAAGAGAGAAAATACTGCCCCAGTATCAATGAGGGCTGTGACTTCAATGCAGTTGTTGAGAATCACTTTAATGTGAGGGGTTCGTTTAGGAATCTGACTTACGGCGGCAACAGTAACGTTAGAATCATCAATATTTTGTTTTTCTGAATTTTTAGTCCAAAAGACCTTTTTCTCGAATTTTTTGACATTGATTTATTTTTTGAATTATGACATTTTGTTTTTGGTTCATTATGTTTTAAAAGGTTCCAAAGCGTGTTTCCAATGGACTCAATGGGTGGAGAACTCGAAGTAGTGGGCAAAACAGAGGTGTAAATTCTCGAACGTTTCCGAATTATATATAAATATGCAAAATACCCAATTACTGCGGTCACAAGAATCAATAAAATTAAATTGATTAAAAGTTGGATAGGTCCTTTCAATAAAGTTCTGAAATTTGAGGTAAAACTAGATTGAGTTCCAGTAAATAAGTGTTCTAGGGCATTTCCAGCCCCTTCTAATGTATTTTTGATTCCAATTCCGACTCCTGCTAATGTGTCATAAAGTGCCCCGGGTTGGAGGGCCATCTGTGATGTATATTGTATCAGACGATTTATAGTTTTCTCTAGATGTTCAGTTTTATATAAATAATTTCGGAAAAGGCCAAAAGTGGGTTGACCAGCAGCTAAGCGATCATGGAAAACAGCCGGTGTATTAAATTGAAAGAGGGAGGTAGTGTCTTTCCAGTTTAGTTCGACAGGAATTTCACTAACATGAATCATTCCCATATTAGTTATCCATTTATCTTTATAACGGAAAATTTCAATTTTTTTATGTAAACAATTTACCGTTTCCGAAAAATGCACTAGATCAGATCCACCAGGTAAAACAAACCATACTTCCTTTTCATATTCTACCGGGAGATATTTATAGCATGTATCATTGATTTTATGGTCCATATAAATTTTAGTCGCATTAATTTTTTTACATCCCCATATAGTCAAGGCCTGGCCGGTAAAATCGGCCACTATATCTGTACGTTGAAAGAAAGCTCGGGCTCCTACTGTTGGGTCAATATATAATAATTGCCAAATAACGTCCATATGTCTTTGGAGACTATGACAAAGTTCGATCCAAATTCTTCGAAAATTAGATATTTCTTCTTGGAGAAGCCTTAATTCTAAATAGTTCAATTTTAAATTAACTGGGTCAAAATCAATTTGAGCGACCTTTTTATAAATTTTTGGTACACTTGGGCTCCGTAAGGGTTCCATTTGGGCTATTTGAACTATTACTCCTTGCTCTGAACTGTATACATCTAACAAATCACTACACTTTGTATATTTTTCTTTTATTATAAACGCACTCTGCAATTCATCTATTACTACATAAGGATAACTTAAAAGTCCATTATAGGTGCCATGGGAAGTGTATGGACAAATTTCTTGAAATATTTCGCCATTCCAAATAAAAGTGCTTTCCAAATTTTTGCATTTTCCATAAATAGGTCTACATGAACTTAAATCACCAAGATCAGATATAAGATTATCTCCGTCCCAACTGGCTACTTGGCCTTCTTCAATTACAAAATTTGAAACTGATGTACATACGTCACGGCAACACCACGAAAATCGAATATTTAGGGTTAAATCAGTGGTCAAAAATCCATGGGGATCTCTGATTAATTTATGATTCATATAATTTTTCTTATCGTAAGAATCTTTACAAGCATCATAGGGTACAGGCGTAATAGTACTTTGATCAGAAATTATTCCTTTTGAGCCGAAAAATCCCATATTAGTACAAACAATTCGGGAAACTATCATACATTTTATGGCAGGAGTGTTTTTAGGTTGAACGCGAGGTATAAATACGGTAACATTTTTCTTGATTGGTTTACTTAGGGCTCCTCCGGGTAAGGTGCAACGAACAGAACGGGGTAAGCTAACGGGATGACCGCTTCTACTTGTTCCGCAGATTTGAAATTCCCCTTCCCCAAGTGCTGTGGGTGCATAACACATAAAAACACATAGCAACAATGTGATGACTATCATAAAATTAACTGCACTCTTTCCTTTAATTCGCTTTTCCACCTTAGCATTACGATTCGTTGTCTGATAGGTCTGCAAATGCACAGAACATAAACTTCTATTCATCACAAATAATTGGGGAAACGAAAATTGAAATGTGGGAAAAAAATTAGCTTGTTGACTTTGGGAAAATAATTTTCTCAATGGAAAAAGATGCAGATTGGCAATATTTTTGGAGAATGAATAAAATAAATTTATAATTTGTTCATAGCAGCTGTGGCTAATAGATTCAAGCAAAATATAATGTTTTAATTTAACTTTGATAACTTTTAAATCCAGACGCATATAATAAAAGCAATGGCGAGTCAATAAACACATTTCAAAAATATATGCATAAATAAAGGAATACAACTCAATAATAATAGATTTAAAATTATTTTTGAATTCTGAAAGTTTATCAATTTGCATAATACAACATAAGTGCAAATAGATATTTGATATCTTGTTCGTTATATAATTCAATGTAAGGCTTTTGTGATTTCTAATAGATTTTATAAAGAATAATTTAGTCGTAAAAGTAAAAACTAAAAAAATAATTATCAGTAAAGAAAATGGTTCACCTGAATATTCGTGGCGGTCCCATTTAGTGCTCGTTGATGGCGTTTCCTCATCCTTCTTCATGCCGTCACGGTCATATTCTTCGACGGATGACTTTTCTTTCTTTTCCAATTTGGGTATTTTTACGACGGGCGGCATGCTTGCTGGACGGCAACGCTTGCGACTAGCCGTTGTCTCATATTCAGCCTGATTTCCGTGTACTGGGCAAGTTGTGCATGTGCATGGGGAGCGAACTTCAAAATCGAATAATGATCGAATAGGATTCGAATTCGGCCAGCCTAAAACATTCATATTAGGTGAATGCAGCACATTCCAGCGGCCCTCAAATTCGTTTTCAACGGCGGACATATATGAATCAGTCTCCGGTTCTAAATTTAAATTATTTAATGGTTGTCCAGCCGAAATGGTCGAATCGATAGGATAACCATTATGGCCCCATAAAACTAGAGCCGGATAACCTTGCGGATCATTGTGGCCGCACGTATAGCCATCATTTTCTTCATCACTCGAACTATTCAAATCGGGAGATATGATTTCTGGCTCTCGAAAAACGTCGTCCAAATAGTTGTTGATGTCGTTGATTCTCTGCTCATACATAAATTCATCTCGGTTCGTTGGAGCCTCTCTATCAGCGAAATCGCGCCGTAGGCCTGGAGCTAGGCCATCGATTTGAAATGATTCAGTGGGTGTTGGAGATGGAGAACGAGAATGAAATGGGGGCTCGCCTTGATTTAAATTTTCTAAATTTGTGCCAGAAAACTTCGGCGGCGGTGAGGCAGGGCTGTCAGGGATGGCATTTGACGAGTCTGTGGTTGGACAGGATATAACATTTACTTGAGTATTTATTTGAGTATCAGGAATAATGGGGGGTAGAAGTGCTTCGTCTTCTACATCCAAAAAACTCAAATTTCCAGGAGGTTCATCATTATGATTTTCTGCAGTAATATAATGATTTATTTTCCTTTTAGATTCATCAAGATTTGGAGAAAATCGTACGGTTCGATTGTTTTTTAATGTAGAATCAGCAGATTTAACTCGATCGTTTATGGGGGTAGTAATTTGAGGAACCACATCATTTCTGCCCGTATTATATGCACGATTATTATTCCTATTTCCATGTATAATCTGTGCATTATAAACATTACTATTTCTTTGCGACAAATTATCTCTATTACCGATAGAATTACTATTACGATTATTAAAATTTGATAATCTCTACGATTTCTATAAGAATTATTAATATTACTCATTTCGAGTTATCGGCAATCAAGCGGGATAATGTTGGCCTGATCTTCTGCCACATTTAAAGCAAGTGATGTGCGGTCCAATTGGCCGCACACGATTCGCATAACACACATCTGCAGTGTGATTCCGACGGCCGCATCGCCAGCAGGTTGGAGAACCAATACTTTTCGATAACATATTTTTAATTTGTTGTACTTTTCCATGGCTATCCGATCTATAGATGGTGAGATAGATAAATTATACGCATGAGAGCTTATGGGTGGAACGGGATATTCTTGTATGGACTCCCGAAAAATTTGCTGCTCAGTATACGTAGCTCTTTTTATTGCATCAGCAAGAGTAGAAAATTTTTTTGATATTTTATTCCTTCATAAATCTTCGGATTTAATCCTCGTATAAAAATTGGTTTTATGATAGATTCACGATTATTTTCCGAAAGTTGGGGGTAAGCAGATCTTGCCAATTTCTTTAATCTCTCGGAAAATTCCAAAACGGCTTCAGTTTTCCGTTGCCTTGCGTGGTATATCATTCCTTGGTATATATCAGAATCCCGCCCTCCGGAAATTGCTCCTTTAGTGCTTCTATTAACTCTGCATACGTTGGTTCACGAAGAGTTTTAAGTACATTAGATAAGGTTGCTAAAGCGGTTCCGGTCAGGTTGGACTCCAGGAATGCTAATTTATAGGCAGTATCGCATTTGAGACTCCTTGAAGAGTCAAATATTTCTCATATTTTTCCAGCCAATCTCGAAAAGATTCTCCAAACGCACCAGAAAAAGGTTTTGGAGGTCTACTGCTGATAAGGGTGCCTAACCGTAAAAGAGGGTCTCCTATGATACCTGGGGGTTGATTACCATCCTTACAGTTTCTCTGAGCTGTTTCTAATTTCTTCAGTTAGAGGTTCGGCAAAGCCTTCAAAAGCTTTTTTTAAAGCAGCCTCAAGTTGAGCTGGATCGGTAACCATACTTCTTGTCACTGGTCTACCAGATTTTTGTATTAAAAAATTCTTTAAAAGGTTTTAACGAACTTTCTGGAAAAACGCTGGTTTTTTGTAAAATTTCTGTGGCTTGAAAAGAATCAGGTGGTATGAAACCTTGCTGGGACGTACAAGGTGTCTCAGAAAACAATCTAGATCTGCGAGGAACGGTAGGTCGACTCCCGCTCTGGGGGTACTGTGAGCTCTTGGGGTACGAAAAGTACTTTGAAAAAGTGAGTTAAGAAAATTTTGATGAGCGTCAAGAGTACTTTCGAAAGCTTCAAGAGCTTCAGACTGCGATAAATGTTCCAAATTATCTTCACTTTCACTAATTTTATCGTCAGAATTAATAGATTCCGTATTACTCTGATTAGAATCTATTTTGAAAATTCGTTCTAATAAATTTGTTAAATAGATTCCGTATAACTCTGATTAGAATCTATTTGAGAAATTCGCTTTATTATTTTAACTTTATTTTTCACGCTTCCAATTTCAATTTCGCGTTTTTACGCTTTATAATTAATAATAAACAAAGGTTTACTGAAGACCTGGCCAGTATCTATCAGCAAAAATAATATAAGGGTACCCAACGGTGCTATGTATAGTCACCGCCACGCGCGCTCAAAGGAAAAAATTACGGAAACCTTTCAAATATAATTTATTCAATTGTGTTTTCACTCGTTTTGTGAACGTAAGGATATATCCACAAGGTCGTATTTTCACCTCATAATTTACGTAGGAATATATCTACGACAGTGTTACTTCGTTGCGTGATTTCCTTAGCCCCTAATAAGTACTCCACAACTTATTAACACCAAATTCGATAAATTCCTAATAATATGTATAAATTTAGGAATTTACGCCGTAATTTTACAAGACGTGGTTAGAAGGTAAAACATATAAAACTTCCAGGGATTAAATAAATTCCACTATGTTTTTCGAAGCTAAAAGCGAATAAATTTCTTATTAATTTTATGGATTTCCTCGCAGTCAATAATTAATTTATTACTAATAAGTATTTTAATTATGGGGTTCAAAAGATAATCCAATATTTTTAAGCCATTTTTTTTCAAGATAGAACGGACAATCCCACCGCTGCCACCACAATTAATGTCACGTTACGTACTGCGTTAATTATCATAATATTTGGGGGTGATTTTATTGTTAAATCATTCACAGCAAAAAGTATAATACGCAGCTATTAACTAATTAAACTTACAGTGCGTAAGATAAATTCAAAAAAAACAACGCAGACGATGACACGCGACGATAAGCGGATTCTTAAATGTCCGAAGCCGAAAGCGGCTATACAGCGTTATTAGAATAATTAATTCCGAATAAATACAATTAACGACGCAGATGGAATTAGGTCAACGGATAAACTGAGCGCTTATCTATGGTGATATAAGTTTTTATATTTTTTGTCTTGGGGGTGTGATTAGCTAACACGTGACTTTTCCTATTGGCTGTTCATTAGCTAGATTTTCAGATTCTAGATTATGATTGGTGGTTTTAAAATAGGCCAGTGAATTGCGTCATTGATATCCATATTTTGTTCATCATGTAGATTATATGCAAATTCCTTTCTGGGCCCAAAATTCACATACTTTCAACATAATTCTATTTATTTTATGTAATAACAGGTGTTGTCTGGTATTAGTGCGTATTTTGTATTGAATTCAATGGATATTACGGGGGTTTCTTAGGTTCAAAAGAATTAAATATACTTTGGAGGACTATGTAGATTTTGCGGAGGGTCATGTTTCAAAGGAAATGTATATACTTTTCATAAGGTCTGTGTAGTTTTTATGTGAGGTTTTTGCCTTTTCAGGAAATTAGTATATTTTTTGTAAGTAGGTCCTGTTGATTTAATATGAAAACAATTGCTACTCGATTAAAGGAGTATATTTTGAATGTATTCACGTGGATTTGATAGAAGATTAGCCTGGGTGGCTGTTTGGGGTCATCTGGCGCTCTTAACCATAGGTGTATGGATTAAAGATAAATAACATCAAGTGATTTGATTGATACTAAATTCCAGACCGAAACTAAAAAAAAAGACGAAGCAATAAATATAATTTTGACATTTAAAAATAAAAAATTTAGTATACTTGCGTGGTTAAGATACTTACATGATAAAATTTAAATAAACGCGAAAACACGCATTTTAACAAAAAACTACTAAAAATTGAGTTTTCCAAATTAAATAAAACTGCAAATTTTCGCTTTTCGTGACAATTTACCCCTGAATACGGGTCTGTGTTGCATTGATTGACTGAAATAAGTAAGCTCAACACTCAGGTAATGAGCGGAAGCTGAGGTATTTCCATCAGTCACACTTTTGTTTCGTTGTAGAGTCATCGAACTAAGCACACTTAATTCTTGTGAGATATAAAACTAAAGAAATTCATACTTACATACTTCAATTAATCAAACCAACAAATTTGCGCCTAACATCAATTACTGTTGAATGGTGTCCTTCTTAGAGGGACAAGCAGCGTTTAGCTGCACGAGATTGAGCAATAACAGGTCTGTGATGCCCTTAGATGTCCGAAGGTGCGCGCGCTATAATGAGAGTAGCAAAGCTTATGGGGCACATGTGAGCGCAATTAACTATTTCCCTGTGTGTCCAGGACATTCGCATTTATATTTTGCTACCTTATTCTGAATAAAGTATTATTATTATGAGTATCAGCTTTCAGTGACAGTTGCATTTTCCAAGCATTTATGGTCTAGAGTCAGATTGGTCCCTGATTCACAGAGCTTTTCCAGCTAAATGGGTAGAAAGGTTTAAAAAAGCGTGATAACTACGGCAATTTTCAATTGCTCATCGATTTTAATTATTTTCGCAAAAATGCCTTGACTTTTGTCTTTTTAGCCTTGATCTTACCATGTTTTCCCCTGGGTTTTCCAAAACCCCCAAGTGCACGTCTGTTTTCAGCACTAGTAAATGTGGAAGCAGTTCACTACATACATCGCTGTATGAGACCTCAATTCCTGATTATGGCGGTTTAATTTCGAGAGCATTCACTGCTCAATTATAAAAGCTGAAAAAACTTAGTAGAGAAAGTTAAACATCTTACAAGTATTCATCATGAGGAAGATAAAACTTTTCAACTGAACATGATTTTTTGTATCTTCGGTAAAGGTACTGTGCTTAGTAATTATAATTATTTTCATATATTATCATATATTATTATCATTATTATTATTATTTTAATATTATTCCTTATCACTACTATCATGATATATGTGACGGAAAAAGAGCTGGGCACATATATTACATAGAAAACGCCAATAGAGGATGTCACGGCCAAATTATATGTGTTCCCAGTAGTGATCGACCGGAGCGGCCAGAATGGTCGGAGGCCGAGATCCGGCCGAGCCGGATTGAACCATGCTGTTTCAGCCGGAGCCCGGAGCCGAGAAATATTATTTTACACGTGTGGATAGATAGGACATCTTTGTGACCAAGACCTAGACCTAGTGCATCTCGACTGCATACCAGCTAGTTAGTTATGTAAAATGGACTACATTCAACAAAATTTTATTCAAAATTACTCGGCAATCTTGTTGTTTCACAGCGATTGCATGAATCGATCGATAGAGTGATTTTTTCCTCCTAAAATGAATATTTTACGATTGTGGTGATAGACACTTTATTTGGTGCTATTTCCTTTTTCTGCTATTGTATTGTGCTCTGACTAAATACAATACGCGTAATGTCTGCAATTAGTACGTCCGGTCACTATGCAAAACGAAAAAAATTCTCCGGCCTCCGGCCGATTTTTGGATGTCCCTTGGCCGGAGCACCGGAGCGGAAAAAATGGCCGGATTTGCCGGAAGCCGGAGCCGGATCTCCGGTCGATCACTAGTTCCCAGACCCCGGCCCTGTAAAAAAGGCGGTATTTACTTATTCTATTCCAAGTCCTGTCAAATCCAGAATTTTTGGCTGAAGGTTCGGCGGTCAACGATTTATTGAAGCCGGATCGCATTCTGATTGGCGGCAGCCAGACGCCCGAAGGGCTAGTGGCTATTGATAGTTTGGCCAAAGTATACCTTAATTGGGTGCCTGCGTCGAAAATACTGCTCACGAATACATGGTCTGCCGAACTATCTAAATTAGTACATAATTTTTTTGTGCAATTTTAGTGAAGAAATTTTTTTCAATCTTTTAAATTTGTTAATGATTATAATTTGTAGTCAATTTATTTCAGAATACGCATTTATTTATCACGCTTCTTTAAATCGTTAATTGCACACTTCCGAATAAGTCATGTTCTCAAAAAAATTATCCGCGGATCCATATTGATGCGTCATTCATTTGCGAGTCTAACCTTACTTCCATATTCAAATCGGAATCGAAGCTTGCGTCCGTGAAAAAAAAACAGTTAAAATATTTAAAGATCTAAAAATAATATCCAACAAAAAATATTTGTCATCTTCTGAATCTTTGGATTTTTTAGCTGGTACAGTTGAATCAAAAATGATTAGAGGTATGATTAGATGATTGATTATGATATAATGATTTGATATTATGATATGATCCAGTATGATTACGAGATTCAGTTGAAACCTTCGCCATGCTCAATTTTAGGGGGAAATAGGGATTACGATTTACTTTTATTTATTTGTTTACCCTCCTGCTTATCTTTCTTTCTTCGATGCCTAAGCATGAAAAAATTGCTGGAAAAATTTTGAATTTTAGAGATCCATGGTCAAAATATTGAACTTTTGGAGCGATGATCCACAAAACCTATTCTACATACTCTTTGGCATACGTTTTCTTGTGGGGTGTGAGCCCCCAGAATAGCCGCTGACTCCCCGCAAAATTGCTGCGACCCCAGATTCGTCGATTTTGAAAAAACGTAGAAAATGTTCTTTTTTAACCGTGTTTTACATTGAAAACGTGCGCCAGCTGGCTGAAATTGTACACGCATTTTAAACATGGGCAGTTTTATCTATCTAATACAGCAAGTCTAAAAATTCTATGTTCATGGTTGTTAGCACACATGTTGAGGGAGGGTGGGTAATCCCCCAAAGTAACGTTCGTCGCCCCTCGATCCACCAGAGCCAGAAAATTTTTGGCTCGCCCTCTATATTTTTGAAGAAGAATTGGTTTTCCCCCGTTTTCAGGTGTTTTTTGGCCATTTTTGGTCAAAAATTGAGGTCACTTACTCCCCACCCCCGTTCCCACCCAAAATTTCGAGCCATTACATGTAAACTGCCTTATGACGTGCCTACATAACATCGTTGTGTAACCTTTTTGAGCTACCACTTGTTCTTTGTGATTTTGACTAAATCACCTAACTGATCACTGTCATATTTTTTGTTCTCGCAGCAGTTTTATGTTTTTCTGAATAATTATTTTTCATGAATTATTAAACAATTTCTCTTTTTTCAAGTCATTCGTCAATTTTTTTAGACTGCAAATGCTTTCTTGGCCCAACGTATATCAAGTATAAACGCCGTCAGTGCTATCTGCGAAGCTACATGTGCTGACGTCCGAGAGGTTGCCAAAGCCATCGGAATGGATAGTCGAATAGGTCCTAAATTTTTGGAAGCTAGCGCTGGTGCGTTCAAATTCATTAAGTACCATACATGATCTTGGGGGTTCAACCCCCCAGAAAAATTTTCACCCTCCGCAAATATTTTTTCGCTTCCCTCCCAGAATCATTGGTTTTTTTGGACAAGGGCCCTTTGTATATGTACAGAGATGGTCCCCAAAAGTCTTTGTACATTTTGTACATGCAAAGTTTTGGGTGCTATAATATGATATAGTAGCGTTAACGGTGTGGTAAAACAGGGTTTTTCGACCTTTGCTAGCGTTTTTTAGCCTAATTTCTGGGCTCCTGATGACAAAAATACTGAAAATTGACTCAAAACGGCGCGAAGCACCGAAAAAATTTTTGTATTTCTGCTTTCTGAATGCGATTTCTGTCAATATAAAGAGATATACATAGAACAAAGAATTATTCATTTCGTCGCGAAGCGCCGAAAATTTAGGGAATTTTAGACTTTTTTACAGTTTTTGTCTCCTCAAAAATCTTTGTACAAGTACAAAGATGGTACCGAGAAGTTTTTGTACATCAGAAAAAATCTTTGACGAATACAAGAAAATTGTGCCCAAAATTCTGATTTTCCGTAAAGTTCCCAAAAATTTTCTAAAAATTCGTAGAAAGGTGTTTTTCTAAACGTTTATAGCTATCTATCTGCTCAAAGTGTCAAATTTTCAGCGCTTCGCGCCATGTACTCCTGTTTTGACTATATTGTGTTCGATTAATTTGACTTTTTTGATTTTTTTGAAATTTTTCAATGTTTTTATGCTCTAGAAATATAGAGCATCGTCAGAAACGCCGGAAAACGATCTTTGGACGTGTACCTATATACCATTTTTAGGCCCAAAAAAGGCACTTCAAAAGTTTACTCCCCCCCTCGCCCCAGAATTCCCATGCTGTGCATGTGTGTTAGCTGCTGATGAAGTTTTAATAATTTAATCTTTAATTTTTTTAATTTTTTGGCTTTTAGCTTTTCTGCTAGTCTTTTGTAATACCATAGTGTGAAAGTGCAATAAGCCGTGAAAAATAGTAACGAAAGTATTGTCTTTTTTTAGATTGTATAGTTTATAGATCAATGTCAATCGATTGCAAAAGCGTTTTAATCTGAAGCAAAAATCACGATATTGTGCACAACAATGATACGCATATGTATGAAGTTTTCTATGGAAAATCGTATCACTGTAGGCTGCCTGCCTAGATGCTTTTTGTAGCCAATCTAGATGTGCAAAAGTTTGTTTTAACTTCTTTGATCATCTCTGTCGTGATGCATTGAAAACAGACATGTAAGATGGGGGATCCTCCCACCCTAAGTTGGTCGTCCCTGCATCCCCCAACGTCTGAAAATTTTTGACCCCCGATTTTTGGAAAAACTTGCAAGTTTTGGCCGTTTTTAGATGTTTTTTGGCCATTTTCGGCCAAAAATTGGAGGTCATTTAACTCCTCACCTCTGGGAATGGCCGGGAACCCCGTCCCCTAAATTTCGAGCCCTTACATGTATGACTGAGAGCGCACGGATGGTCTTTACTGTAATATGTTCAATAATAATAAAATATCGAAATGGCTAAGTGCAGCTTTCCGAACGAAATTACGAGCACCTATATTTCGAAACTGCCTACGACAATTGAGATATAAAATATGTAAAATATCAAAAAATGCTTTATCCTCAAGTGGGCAGGGCAAGATCTATATGCAGAGGTGTAACAGCTCGAAATTTTGGAAAGAGAAGTCCGCCATTATTCAGGGTAAATACTTTCAATTTTTGGTCAAAAATGGCAAAAAAGTACTTTAATTTGACCTGAAAACGCAAGTTTTTGCCGAAACTGGGAAAAAAGTAAAAAAACGTTGGTCGTTTGGGGTAGACAAACTTTGGGTGGGGACCAGTGTTTTTTTGTACTCGGCAAAGATTTTTCCCGATCAACAAAGACTTTTCGAGACCGTCTCTGTACATGTACAAAGATTTTCGGGAAGACAAAAATAGCAAAAAAGGTTTGAAATTCGCAAAAATTTTTGGCGCTTCGCACCGAAATGAGTAATTGTTGTGTTCTATATATCTTTCTAATGTCAGAAATTGCATTTTAAAAGGAAAAATGTCAAATTGTTCGGCGCTTCGCTCCGTTTTAAGATGATTCTTAGTGATTTTAATACACTATCAAAAGTCGAACAACTCTGTTTTTACCACACTAAAATCGCTACTGTACCATATTATAGTTCCCGAAAATTTGCATGTACAAAATGTACAAAGACTTTTGGGGACCGTCTTTGTACATGTACAAACGGACCTTGTACAAAAAAACTGGTGGGGACTGAGGAATCACCCGTCTAAATGTTGCATGCATGTCAATACGAGCATGATATTGATTTGTTAAAGCACTTTTAAACAGGTTTTGGCGGCAGTTGCTTCCAGAAGGACGTTTTGAATCTTGTTTATTTGTGCGAATGTCTGGGTCTTAAAGAATGCGCAGATTACTGGAATCAGGTTCGCTAAATTTGTGCTCCAATTAAATCATTGTCCAAATATTATAGTAGAATGCAAGATTTAGATGTACATATATAAATTCTCTTGTTTAAAGTTCAAATTTTTTGGAATCACTGCATATTCTTGCTAAGATTAACTATTAGTCAGGTACGGTAACTTTACTTTTACGGCATCAGGCACGTTTCAGATTGAATAGAACATGATACAAAACTATAGGCTGCAAAAGTGAATTAAATTTGCACGACATAGCAATATATTGCGTGTCAGAAGCATGGTTGCGTAGCATGGCCGGTCTGGGGTTAGTCGAAAGAGATTTTTTGATCTAAGATGACCTTGAAAATTGATTAAGCGTCGAATTACCGTAGATCTACCTTAATTGATAGTTTTTGGTCTACTTTAAGGACTTTTACAAGAAAGTCTTGCTTATGATTCGTTTTTAACCTTAAATTTGCTTTATTTTCTCCAGAAAACATTTCTTTTTTGTTCTACTGTGGCGGTTCTAGAACACTAAACCGATTTCACGCGCGAGTCTTCAAAAAGCAACAGTAAAACCATATTGCACAGTATCGTTCAGTCTGGAGGTGATCAGTTCGGTTTATGGTGGTCGTCAACCACAGATCTCTATTGAAATAAAGTAGCGTAAATTGTTAAAAATTCTATAAAAGAGCGAAAACTCCATTAATTTATCGCCTTCAGTCAATTTAGAGCATTTTCACGAAAAATTCTGTTTTAATCATTCTTCACCTTAATTTTGCCTAACCTTCACCTGGATATTTTTTTGCCTTCTGAAGGTTAGACTCCCGTCCCAACCAAACAGACTTGTGTCAGTTTTAATCGTCTTTATGCTTGATTACTTGGCTATAGTTATCATTGAATGCACTTTAGTGTACCTCGTTTGAATTCCTCTGCAACTAGCATTAATGGGTTGTTTGATATAGAAGAGAGAATGATTAGACGACGAAAAAGCGTAGCATAATGACATATCGTGCCCTTAGTGCTAAAATGTTCTAAGTCCAAAAAAGTAGTTTTTGAGATAAACGTGTTTCAATGTTTGTGATAATGCGGTAAATCACTCATTCATTGCCTTCAACCAATATTTGGTATACATATACACAATAATAAAGTCTCCTGGACATAGAACATTTTAGCACTAATAAAAAACCTTACCATGGCAATAATAGCACGGATAACTCGAAAATATAAAAAAATGGACATAGTACATTTTAGCAACAAGGGCACGATATGTAGTAATGTTAAAAATAATTTTGGCTGGATATCCGCCCCTCAAAAATAGAATGACTTGTCAAGAAAATTCTTCTGTTCTTTATTTGACTAAAAAGTAAGTTGATAAAAATCAGTATAATTGAGGTGAATTTCGTGAATTTTTAGATAAATAGATACGTTTGTCAATGGCGTTATTTATCGCTTCCAATGGTCAGGAAAAATTTTTCTTTTTTCATATTAAAAATCATTGTCAATAAATTAATTAAATTTTCTAATACTTGTCGTTATAATAGGTTATTTTAATGAACGATTGGCAACGCAGACGATTCGCTGATCTTATAATTCGAGCTATGTTCGATACTGTTGCCGAAAAACGCATCGCCTTATTCGGATTTGCCTTCAAACGAAACACCGCCGATACAAGGTAATCACTCAATACCATACATGTAACAGGGGTATTGGGGGAGATCTCCACCCAAAGTTTATCGGCCTCATCTTCCCATTTAACCCTAGATCAGAAATTTTTGACCTCCATTTTGGCAAAAACTTGCTATTTTTGGCCGTTTTTAAGTCTTTTTTACCCCTTATGAGCGAAAATTGGAGGTCATCTACCCCCTCGCCCTCCCCAAATGGCCGACTGCCCTTCTCCCGAAACTTTGAGCTGTTACATGTTTGATCAGTATTATCGGTTTGCGATTTTATTTTGACATCAGCGCCACGGTAGCTTTTCCCTAATCATTAGGCACGTAGCTGGCCGTCCTATTTTTGGGGGGACTAACAACATTTTTGGGGGACTAAGCCCAAAAAGCCAAAAATAGCACAAAATAACGTTTAAAAAGTCCTATTTTTCCGATTTTTTCTTAATTTGGGGGGTCCGAATTCCCCCCCCATTCCCCCCAGAGATACGTGCCTGCTAATCATAATCATTGGTAGCCATTTTCTGCGCAGTTAAACCGATTAACGTAGTTTAAGTTTTGGAATTGGTGTTCAAAATTAAACTGCTTTAATCTACATTTTGAAAGATCAAAACGAAATTCGTTAAAAAAACCTCTAAAGTTTTGTTATTTTATTTGGCTGTATTTTCATTTCTAATTATGTCTTGTTGGATATAACATGCGTGGACTTGCATCAAGTTTCCAATGAATTTTTTGGCTTCGTAATTAGTATGTCAGGTTACATTTGCGGTGCACACTTTACATCGGCAGCGATCAAAGTTCGGGGTCTGTAGGAGCCAAAAATTTCTATCAAAAAGTGTCGAAAAATTAGTTGTAGTGGTAAAAAACACTTTTTTCGTTGTTTCTCTACGGCCTCTACCCAATGGCACCAAAAAATCGTGAAAAAAAGAACAAATTGAAAATTAAATTCTGGGCATCTGTCAATTTCTGAGGGGGTCTTTCAAATTATACGGCTTCAGTCCAAATCCCAGGTCATGTATGCTGTAATTGAGAACAGGCTATAAGAAAACCGTCAATAATTGTGAATTATTTCAAAAGTACCTACAGTAGGCTTGACGAGTCCAATCAAAACTCGAAAAAGATTTCGATTCGCTTCTTTGTTCGTAAAGAATAATCAGTGATCATACGGGGACCCCGACCCCGACCCCGAAAAACCCCGGCCTAAACCCCGACCCCGACCCCCGACCGGGGGCATGATTTTTCGAGTCGGGGTTGTACCTTTTTTCGGGGGTGAAATATAGCATTTTATTTGTTGGTACATAGAAGAATTGTATAAATAGCAAATAAATTCGGAACAAGGACTATTCATTCACTAGCAAAATTAATAAGTTAAACTCGACACTCGCGATATTTCATAAAAAGTACGCCTGGTCGTCATGTTGTTAAGACGTGCATACATGTTCGCATATTTTTCATTATGAAGTGCGCCGAAATTACTGCGGAATCACAGGCGTAGCCGGGGGAATGGAGGCACATGCCCCCCGGGATTTTTCAGAAATTATGTGGATTTTTCTGGCGCAATGTGTCCGAAACATTTAGTTTAAAAAGGCACAAACGTCAAAATTTTCCGGCGCTTCGCGCCGAGTCATTATTATTTATTGTTATACAGATCCAATGAATTTAAAAGCTTGAATCTGTTAAAATAATCCAGCACTTCGCAGCACTTTAGTGATTTAATGCACTATTAGTTCATTGAATGAAACTGCACATGCTTGTTTAACATAATAGTAAAAGTGCGAAAATTGCGTACCATTTTATCTATTCTCTGCTTTGTTGATCTTTCTTTACAAGGACACATAATTCCAATTTAAATGAAAGGAAAGGTTAAATTTTCTTGTTTTATTGCGCATTTTCTGTTTTATGAACTAGTTAATAGGAAGGCCACAAATGGGACTGAAAATGGTAAGAACAAAATTCTCATTGATACATCTTTCAATGACTTATTGGTTGCAACCCGTTGCTTCGCTATATACTTAGCAGAGGTCGAAAAACGCATTTCAGCTCAGAAGTTTTTTGTAGGTGTTCATCAATTTTAAGTTTTTTTGGACTTAATTCAGAACCGAGATTTTGCCAATTTGCGATGATTTTAACTTTACTATTTAAATATTAGAGTGCTTTTTTACAAAATTTTGGGGGCTCTGCTCTGGACCTCGCTGGTGGCGCTTGAGCGCGCCACTCCAGACCCCCAGCCGTACAATCTCGTTCCACATGTTGAAAGAGATTTTTAGTAGGACAGAAAAGGTAAAAGGATTAGGAATTTTTAAAAATTTTCGGCGCTTCGCGCCGCAATTAGTTTATCTGTTCTGTATGATTTAAGCGGTATAAATTGAGTTTAAAGAGTAAAAACGTCAAAATTTTCCTGCGCTTAGCACCGCTGATTATTGTCTTAGGGCGGTAAAATGTGATTGAATTTCTTGATGCTTTGCGCCACTTATGATTTCCGAACTGTTTGTCAATAAAAAGGCGTAAATTCTACATGAAAACGGTGAAAATTTCGAAAATTTTTGGCGTTTCGCGCCATTGGCTCCTCTACAATCAGTGCGCCATAGAAAACCGTTATGAAAAAACTGCGGAAGAATACGAAAAAGCGAGAGCGATTAGTGATTAAAATTGAAAGTAATGCTAAATTGCTAAAACCATGCTTGAACTTGGAATGAAAATATAATATTGAACATAACCAGCTTTATTAGTATGCTCTACAAACAAGTGAAGGTATCGTTTTTATCCTTTTCAAATTGGTATGTGATCATGCAATGTTAATTGTTAATCTTCAACCCCGACCCCGACCCCGAAAACCGGGGTTTTCATCCCCGACCCCGACCTCGATCGGGGGTGAAAATCTGACCCCGTACGATCACTGAGAATAATGTTAGTCTATTGTAAAAGAAACATTTCTTAAATGGTTCCAATGACGTCATTTGCGATTTTATTTGAATTGGTAAATGGTAAATGGTAAAATCCCGTAGCAAGAAGTTACTTGATTCACCTCTGCTGTAGGTGCGGGTGCCTATTTTTCCCGATACACAGCCCTAGGCCAGCGTGTCTGATTAGACCGAGTCTGGGTCACGGGGCCAGTGTGACTGCGCAGAACGCTTTGAATGGTAAATTTGAATTGAATGGTAAACGGTACTTTTAACTTTATTTTTGTTTCAACGCATTTAAATGAAATGACTGGCTTGTTTGCTCAATATTTTAACGAATCAAGCAAATTGTGCTCGCTTTTCCTGTGTCGATTAGAAGACCATTAAAAACTTATTTCAATTTTTCAATATGAAATATTTCGCTAGGTAAACTTTCCGGCATTTTGTATCTTCAATAAGGTCCGAAATTAGACTTAAAGGATGAAAATATCGAAAATTTCTAACGCTTTGCATCAGATATGATTCCCGCATTGATAATCTTTAGTAAGCTGAAAAATTTAGTTTGAAATGATAAAAATGTCGATAAATTTCAATGCTACGCGCTGGATATACATATGTAATTCATTTTTGCATGGTTCGTTCTCAAAAAAGCTACAAAATTGAGTTTAAAAGAGTAAAAATGGTAAAACAAATTTTGCTTGATCACTTATTTTTTTATGTTTTGTCACTGCAAGCTGCAAAACTTATCCAGAACTCAGAAGCCAACATTCCCTATCTTATCGAAATCGGCTAGAAGCATACCTGGGTGTCAGGGGTTTGGGGATATGCACCATCCCCCAGAAACCAACATACCCACAGAAACCTATTTTTTGATTTTTTTATTTTTTTCGCAATTTTTTGATGTCAATGGATAGTGCTCGATGACAAACGTTGAAAAAAGGTGTTTTTTCGCAATTTTTTGATGCCAATGGTTAGTGCTCGATGAGAAACGTCGAAAAATGGTGTTTTTCGCCGTGCCACCATTTTTAAGGCCATTTTTTGACCTTTGAATTATCTCGCACCCCCCATCCCCCAGAATTTTGGTGCCGCCCACCTATGGCTAGAAGCCTTCTAGAATCTCATTTCTGATAAATTTTGTCTTTCCCTCGCTATTTTTAACTGGCAATGAACTAAACTCAAAGGCACGCAAAATAGCGCTTTTTCCACCATCAGGCACGTATCTCTGGGGGAATGTGGGGTCCGACCCCCTCCAAATTCAGACAAATCGGAAAAATATGACTTTTTAAACGTTATTTTGTGCTATTTTTGGCCTTTTTGGCTTAGTCCCCCCGAAATTGGTGTTGGTCCCATAAAATAGGACGGCCAGCTACGTGCCTGTCCACCATGCACTAAAATTTCGGCCTTGTCCCTACGCGGATGCATGATGATAACTTTTGCATCCTTTTTCATCTTCATCTTATTCGTAACATGTTTGTATTGTGTGCGTCCTCTTCAGTGCGTCATCAGATGATGGTTTTAAATTTACAGAGAATCGGCTGCTATCTACGTTTCGAAATACTTGATGGACGAAGGGGCAAAACTTAGAATTTACGATCCGGTTGTAGCGGAGAGTCAAATTTTTGCGTAAGTCGCCCAAGTGTCATTCTTATCCGAAGAAAATGCAGGATTAAGTGATTTATAAATAATTTATAATGCTTAACGCCTGCGTAGACGAATTGCGAACTAAGCGTATATTTAATTACGTTTAACATTTAGTTACATACTTCTTTCTTACTTAAATTGTCTCAGTGTGCTGAGTGATTAATTTTTCATTCGATTTGGTTTATGTTGCTACTGACCAGGCAGCACCTTGAGCAACTAAAGACCATCGATGCACAGCATGGCCGATTCTGAGGGGGGGTCAAAAATTAGGCTTTTTCGGGGTCAAAATGACCTCAAAAATTGGTAAAAGCGCAGAAGTGGCGTTAAAACTACGTTATTACACAGTTTCTGGTCAATTTGAAGCACTTGAAGAAAATTTTTAATTTTCATCTGTTTTTGTCCTTTATTTGCCTAATTTTCTCCACGAAATTTTCCATTTTTAATTCTGAAGGGTCTGGATTCTCCAACCCTCACCCTATTCCCACGTGCATGTCTGGTCTAGACCAAAGATGCAGCGCATGGCCGATCTGGGTGGTCAGAAGTGGTTTAAATGCTAAAATAGCCTTAAAACAACGTTATTTCACACATTCATATTTTTTGACTATTTTGACTCAAAAGCTCTGATTGAATTCCATGCCGGCTGACCGCTTTTGACTTCTGACTGCTTCTGCCCACACATGCACGTGATGCACAGCATGGGAATTCTGGGAGGGTTTGAAATTTTAGAGTGCCTTTCTTGGACCGAAAAATAGTTGGGTCAGAAACATCCTTTTTCGGCGTTTCTGATGTTGTTCTATCTTAATAGAGAAGAAAAACATAAAATTTTGAAAAAATAAGGAAAGTCCTGGAACAAAATATAATTATAGCTTGATTATGTGGCGCAGAGCGCCGAAAATTTGACACTTTTGAGCAAATAGATAGCTTAAAACGCTTAAAAACACCTTTTCTGGAAATTTTTAGAAACTTTTGAGAAATTTCGAATTCTGGGGGTTGAAAAATTTTCTGGGGGTTAAACTTCACAAGATTACGTACATATGGTCTAGACCTTAGAATAGAAAAATGGGAAATTTCCCTAGTAAAATGAGGCGAAATGAAGGCCAAAAATGGTCGAAAATGGAAAATTTTCTTTAAAAGTGCTTGAAATTGACCATAAAGTGTGGAATAACGGACTCGTAAATTTAACGGTGTTTTTGCATTGATGTACGAGTGTAATCAGTTTCTAAGGTCATTTCGGCACAAAAAGCATCGATGCTTCTGACTCGTTATATCATTTATTTACCACTTTCTTTTGTTTTTTGTTGTTCATTCTTGATTATTAAATAGTAGTACAAATGTTCTGAGAGAAAATTGGTTTTGTTGATATTTTTCCTGTTGATTTCTTTTAAAAGTTCTAATTGTCGTCGAAAATTGAGCATTTTGTTTTTTCTAAAGCGAACTGGAACATCCTAACATATCGGAAACACCGGAGCGAGTCAGTCGGCTGGTTACTACGTATTCAGATCCTTATTTGGCCGCAGAAGAAGCTCACGCTATTGTAATGCTGACGGAGTGGGACGAATTCAAAGCAAGAAATTGATTGTTATGGAGACATATTTACATATAATATTATTATTAAACTTTACACTTATTAATAGACGAAAATCGTAAAGGAAAATGATACGTTTTTTTCATAAAAGCTACTCAAATTTCTAAGGTGGTAATTATGAGTAGAGCTGTACCGGGGCCTGGCCCCGGCCCGGAGCAGGCACATATCTCTGGGGAATGTGGGGGGGATTTGGACCCCCCAAAATTCAGAAAAATCGGAAAAGACTTTTTAAACGTTGTTTTGTGCTCTTTTTGGGCTTAGCCCCCTCCCCCAAAAAAGGGTGTCGGTCCCCCAAAATAGGACGGCCAGCTAAGTGCCTGGCCCGGAGCTGGCGCCAGGCTGGCCCCGGCACCGGGGCCTGAAAATTTTAATATTGTTGTTAGATGTAAATTGTTGCATTGATTGATCGCAAAAATCACTGAAACTGATGTAATTTTATCAGTCACACTTTCATTTCGTTATAGATGTCAACTAACTAAGGTATTTTATTCTTTCGAGACTGTAAAACTCGAGACTGTAAAACTGATGGAATTTATACTTACTTCAATCAATGAAGCCATCAAGTTTGCACCGATGTAATAACAATCATTGTTGGATGGTGTCGAGTTATAACTTTCGGTCACAGTTGCATTTGCTTAGCATTTACGATCTGGGGTCGTTCTGATCTGGGATTGATCGAGTCTTTTCGAGCTAAAATGATTTTAAAAATGGCTAGAAATGTTTAAAAAGTGTATCGACTATATTAGTCGACAGATGCTGGTCGATTTCAATCATTTTCACAAAATAACCTTGACTCTTGTCCGTTTTTGACCTTAATCTCACCATATGTACCCCAGGAAATTCTCTACTTTTCTCAACCCCAAAGCGTTCGTCTGCTGACTGCAGCTCTAGTGAATGCGGGAGCGATTCACTTTATATCTCGCTGCATAAAATCATAGTTGAAAATCAAATTGTTTTTAGACAATGCCTCCTGAAATTCTTAATTTCGTCCGTTTGATTTCAGCAATCACTTGCTTAGTTAGAAAGCTAAGAACTAACTTAATAAAGTTACAATGAAATGATAAATAACTTAAAAGTATTCACCATGAGATAGATAAAATTCTTCAGCAGGATATGATCGGAATTTGAGTAAAAGTGATATCCTAGTAATAATAAATATTTTTATTATGATATTGTTGTCATTATTATTGTTTATAATCTTATTGTTAATTATTATTTTTATTTCTCACGATATATGCATGTCACGAATAAGAGCTGGGCACATATATTGCAAAAGAGCATGGGACGCATACGTGGGCAGCAAGAAAATTCTGGGGGGGTGCAAGATTTTTTTGAAGGTCGAAAAATGGCCTTAAAAATGGTGGTATGGCGATAAAAACATCATTTTTCGACGTTTCTCATCAAGCACTATCCATTGGCATCAAAAAATTGCGAAAAAAATGAAAAAAAATTTCAAAAATTGAATTCTGGGGGGGGGGGTATTTTGATTTCTGGGGGGGGGGTATTTTGGTTTCTGGGGGGTGCATACCCCCCCAAACCGCCCCCCACGCCCAGGTGTGATGGGACGTCATATGACCATATTACATGGTATGTCTCTAGGCCCCGGCCAGGATCCGGGACCGGGGCCTAGGCCCCGGCCACGATACAGCTCTAATTAAGAGGTATCGTAAGTTTGATCAAATGACAATGTTTTTTACAAAATAAAATGTTAAAATAATAAATAAGTAAAATAAAAGAAATTGATAGATTGATGTTTTTCCGATAACTGTAGCACACTGTTCTTCAGAAAATGCAGTTTAGTACTTTACAATGTCAAGCTAAAACTGTCTTATATAATTATTTTTCTATCAAGAAATTGACTGCCTAAACTAATTGATTGCTTAATATCTTGCCTAAGCTCGACTTCTGAAAATTCCGACAAACAATAAGAAAAAAAATCAATTAAGTTAAACGGCCCCGAAAAATTCTGATATGTTTACTGAGTCCAATTCGAACTTTTTTTGATAAAATAAACATAATGTAGAAATAACGAAACATGAACTATTGCTCAAACTCGTTTTGGTTGTATTTTTAGTGGAATTTGAGAAGGTCTTTTATCAAGATATTTTTTTTATTATTTTTTGATTTACTATCTAAACTGAGATGTTTTTCTATTTTTGGAAATTAGATTACAAACGACTTCATCCTTGAATGGCTTAGCCTGCGTTTCTATTCTTTTTTTATTTTGTATTCCATAATAGGTCAGCCTCCCCATCTTCTGAATAACATTAAGCTGTTGAGTACGATAACTGATTAGCTGAGTACGTATTCTTGGGTGAGTAGGGGGTTTTGACTTTCTCCACTCAGAATAACTACCACCGAATTTTCGATTTTCCAGAATAAACCTAGGTGTAAATTGTGCTTTTTTCATTCATTTCTAGCGATTTCTCTATTCAAAAATATCAAATGTTTCGATGCTCCGCGCCCAATGACCATATTTCAATCGTATTTTGTTCAATTGCAATGAATTTTTGTTGGAAATATTTATTTTTTATGGTCTTAGTAAAAACATCGTCCAAGGCGTTAAAAAAATTAGCATTTTTGGCGCATATTAGAGACATTACATCTTATATATATATATATATATATATATATATATATATATATATATATATATATATATATATATATATATATATATATATATATATATATATATATATATATATATATATATATATATATATATATATATATATATATATATATATATATATATATATATATATATATATATATATATATATATATATATATATATATATATATATATATATATATATATAGTTATAAAGGCAGTCTACTGAAAAATTTGAACACTGACTCCCCTCCCGCAGAATTTCCGTGTTGTACATGTATGATTGAGTCGTAGGAGGATACACATTCGTATTTTTAAATAATTCTTTGGCATTCAATCTCAATTGAGGTATTTTTCTATTTGTCAGAAATTAGATTACGAACGACTTTATGCTGGAATGGCCAAGCCTGCGTTTCTGTTTGATGGCAGAGTGATGCTTGACCACTCGTTTTTGGCGCAACTAGGCTTCCATGTGCATTCTATAGGCGTTAAGTCGAGCAACTCACTGCATAGTTTGTTTCATAATCAAGCTAACGGATGGAAAAGATAAAAATGTGATAATTTTTCGATTCCATCAAAAACCTCGTGGTTTGCATTTCTATATGAAAAAGTTGGCCCGCCTAATTTGTACGTTTCTTATACTTATTTATTTATTATCGCTTCAGTTTCTGTTAGCACTGCGCTTCGCTTTTAACACAAGGAGCGTTGGTGTAACGATCATACGTGGGCAGCAGCCAAATTTTGGCGGCTGAAATTAGCACGAAAAATTCAATTCTTGGGTCTATGAATTTTTAGGGGTCCACCAGATTCTGAGGGAAAGAAAGTCCAGACCCCTAACTCCCAAGTTTGTTAGCAATGATTCAACTTAAGCTGGCCATCCTCCTAATTCATAGTTTTCTGACTCTTGCCAAATTTTGGGACTAATTTTGATTTTTGGGAAATTTAGCATCCATTCGCGACTAAAGCTTATCTCGGTTATTTATCTTTTGATCGAAGCTAAAATCCATTTATTTATTTGTTTAACTTCGATTTAAAGGCGTTAAAAAGCCGGTTGGTTTCTACCTGTTTGCAAAAAATTCAGCCCGCTGCAGGTACTCAGCCCCATATCCGGGATTTTATTTCGGGAGCCGAAAATTTGGAAGCCAGATATTTCGAGAACAATTAAGAAAAAGGCAAAAACAATGGCATTTTTACCGTTTCTGAACGAGCTAAATAAAATGGTGAAGATTAATTTGTGTAATGGCTCGAAATTTCGGGTGGGGGCCTCTTGCCATTTTCTGGATATGTAAAGAGCGGTAAGTGACCCCCAATTTCTGGCCAAAAACGGCCAAAAAATTCAATTTTTTCCAAAAATCGGGGAGTCTCCCCCCTGGATCCGGGCCAGCATTTAATTAGTGATGGTGCTCAAGTTCTCCGAGCGTCTAGGTAAACCTCCTTTGTCAGTATTAGCGAATTTCGAAATATATTAATAATTGAAAGGTACCACGTTATTTTAGGCGTTTAGCGTTGTCTGATACTTCACTCGAATTGCGCCATTCTACTTATGCATGGTACATAACTTGAGTCGCATGTTCATTCACATTTTTATCTACGTACGTACTCGTTTCTTATACATTTTTAATCGTTTGTCGTTGGATACATTAGTTACTGTATTTGTTCCCGCATATTTTCTCGCACAATCGACTATAAATTGAGCTGATATTCAATTTTTTGCCATTTTCCTCTTCCCATCTCATTTTAACGTATTATTTTGCAGTGCGAATATTCGGTTCGGTAATCGTCAATATTTTTATGTTCGTTCACCTTTCATAGTGCAAAGCATAGGTGGGCGGCACCGAAGTTCTGGGGTGCGAGATTTTTCAAAGGTCAAAAAATGACCTTAAAAATGGTGGTATGCACACGTGGGCGTGACGGGGGGTATGCATCCCCCGAGAAACCAAAATAACCCCTTCCCTCAAAAATCAAACCCCCCCCAGAATTCAATTTTTGAAAATTTTTTCCGTTTTTTTCGTAATTTTTTGATGCCAATGGATAGTGCTCGATGAGAAACTTCGAAATATGGTGTTTTTTCGCCATACCACCATTTTTAGGGCCATTTTTTGACCTTTGAAAAATCTTGCACCCCCCCCTCACAATTTTCTTGCTGCCCACGTATGGTGGTATGGCGAAAAAACACCATTTTTTAACGTTTCTCATCGAGTACTATCCATTGGCATCAAAAAATTGCGGAAAAAATCGAAAATTGAAGTCTGGGGGTATCTTGGTTTCTGGGGGTGCATACCCCGAACCCCCCACGCCCTTTGTGGGGGAAATAGGGTAAAACGAAGGTCGGATTGATGAAAATCAATGATTTTATACAAAAGTGCTTGAAGGATCAGAAAGTGTAGATTAAATTACTTTCTTACGCTGTTTTAGCAATTATATCAATTTTGAGGTCTTTTTTTAAGAAATCCTTCTGGACGACCCCCTAGACCGGTCATGCTATGCATCTATGCTTGCATGCATTTTCACGCGTTTGCTTGTTAAGATAGTCAATTAATACATCAGCCCAAAAATCTAAGAGAATGAAATATTTTTAGAGTTGAATTCAAGCCAGTAATTTCGTGATGTAGACAAAAAGCCCTGTTTTAAGTCTATCATTGAGCTTAGTCCATCACTTCTCCTGAAAAACATTTCAGAAATTCTTGATCGGTTCACTTAGCCCAGGATTCCTGGCTTTTCTAAACCTCTTACCGAAATGCCCAACATTAGAACCGCGCTTTACACTACGGGATCTTAGATTCAGGTGTGGCGAATGTACTTGCCGCTTTGATTCCTTCGACAGAAGAAAAGCATTAATTTGGTTAAGGTCGGAATAGCCAGAAAAAAGACAGGCGGTATTTTTTGTAAAATTTTATTTACTCATGCTTTGATATCTGTGCTTTCCTCCGGTATTATTTTAAACTAGAGATTTCTAGACAGGCACGTATCTCTGGGGGGAATGAGGGGTGCGGTCGGACCCCTCCCCCAATTCAGAAAAATTGGACTTTTTCAACGTTATTTTGTGCTCTTTTTGGGCTTAGTCCCCTGAAAAATTGGTGTTGGTCCCCCCTCAAAATAGGACGGCCAGCTACGTGCCTGTTTCTAAAACGATGAAGCAAGAAATTTCTCTTGACCCGCAAGCTGGTCAAGTTGCAAATGTCATAAAAGGTTTTAGAACATTCTCGCCTGCGTAAGGTGATCATAGAATATTTTGTACGCTTGATTTTCCTCGTTTATTCGATATAGTATTGTCAAGTTGTCTTGCTGTCATCGCGAGAATTGTTTGTAGCGCAATTTTTTGTATTTTTCATCCCTTCATTTATCTGTACTTTCTTAATACATTGCTTCTCAGTCTATTTGCCTTAAAGCGCTTAAGCAATTTTATCAATTATTTTCTTTCCCGACTACATACTTATTCTGACTCGGTTGCAGCCAAATATTTATCGGAATTGAGTTAGTATAAATGATCATAAATAAATATTTGAATATTGATTTCATAAAAATCTGTATAAATGTGTACCTACTTGTGGTAGATAACGAAGAATCAGTCGCTGACAACCAGTAGTCCGGTCCAGCATGGGAATTACAACGGTCAGCCACCATTTTTTCAAATTGATTTTTGATTTAAGGACGCTGAGCACATATTGAAAAGCGTCTATTTAACGAAACCTTGTGCATGGAAATCAATTTTCAGCGATGTAGCGGGCGGCTACATAAGTGGTTTCTGGGCGGCATACTGTAATACAACTTTGCATGATAAAACCTCATATGCTTATCAATTTCTATGCACAGTATCGTGCTTGCTGCTTCAGTTTAAACCCCTTTTGTAATTTACTTGCATCGATTTAAGAATTGTAGTCAGTGCACAAGGTTTCGTAAAACAGTCTACGCGCAAGCAAGTAGCTACAAAAATGGTTGCTAGGCAGCTTACAGTAATACAATTTTGCTTAGTATAATTTTATATGCTCATCAAATATGTAGGTACTATACACAAGTAGGTTAAATCGCTTTTGTAATCGATTACATTGGCTGACTAAATTGTGATATTCATGCGAAAGGTACAGTGAAATAGGCTAGGTATATCACTACTAGTGATGTAAAAGATCCAGAATTTTACCCAGATCCAGATAAAGATCGGGTTCAGATTTTCTGGCAGATCCAGATCAGAAAATAACCAGATGCAGATCCAGATCGTTTTGCCAGATCAAAATTTAAAAAGATCCAGATACAGATCCAGATCCAGATAAAAATATTTTTTGTGCAGCAATTTGTATTGCTAAAGGAGGGCGCAAAGCGCCCAAGCCCACATGGATTGGGGGGTCTTTGATGGCAGGACTAATATAACAGCCCCCAGAGAGTCTGGGGCAGCGCCGAGGGAAATTTGCATTTTAGAGCTTTTACATAACAATGATATCAGTGAAAATTGTCTAAAAAGGAAAATCTCACAAGTTTAGACTTTTACCAGTGGGCTTGAAATCGAGGCATGAAAAATGTAAAAATTATTACAACAGGTTTAATTGACAACTTTGTAAACAAAACGGCAATAAATATTCACAGGAACGTGAGATGTCTGGAATTTAGCAACATTGTGGTCAAACAGGAGAATCAAATGCTTCTTTTGATCGCTTGTAAGAAAGGAAATGTATATTATTTTAGAAGGATATCACTGTCAAAAAACACAAACGATACATTATATACCTAACAACACAAAATGCAATACTATGAAGAAACCTGCTTAATTTCAATTCAACAAAGAAAAACGCTGTTAAAATCCATGAAAAATGACAGGTGCACCAATTAAAACTATATATGTACAGCATAGAAATTCTGGGATGGGGTCAAAATCAAATTTTTTCTCAAACATCAAAAAAGCGATAAAAATGGCCCATGGGCATTAAAAACATTAATTTTAGACGTTTCTCGATGTCGCGCATCCATTGAAAAACACTTTTTCAACAAAAATTTTTCGAAAAAAATCAAAATTTCCCCACTTTTAGGCAAAAAAGTCTCTCAAAGGTCAATTCTGATGATAATTTATGTGAAAAAAACAACCTTCAATACATTTTTATCATTTAAGTTACTTTTCTGCAGAGCTTCAAAAATTTTTCTGAAACAAAAAAATTTATGGGGGGTCAGCGGCACTTTTTAGCCATTCTGGAGGGTCAGCATCATAGGTGGGCAGCACCAAAATTCTGGGGGGGTGAAAAATTTTCAAAGGGCAAAAAATGGTCTTAAAAGTGGTCGTAAGGCGAAAACAACACAATTTTTCGACGTTTCTCATCGAGCACTATCTATGGCATCAAAAAATCGCCAAAAAAGCAAAAAAAAATTTCAAAATCTGAATTTCGGGGGGTATTTGGATTTCTGGGGGGTATTTTAAGTTCTGGTGGGGGGTGCATACCCCATCAACCCCCACGCCCACATGTGGTCAGCACAGATCTGGGGGTGTCCAAACCCCCAGCAGACTCCTCCGTCAGCCCCGCGTGCATGGGCAATGTCTCAACAGCCCCACCAGTCCCAACAGCCCCACCGTCCCAACAGCCCCACCGTTTCAACAGCCTCACCAAAAATCCCAACAGCCCCACCAGCCCCAACAGCCCCACCGTTCCAACAGCCCCACCAATAATCTCAACAGCCCCACCGATCCCAACAGACCCATAAATCCCAACAGCCCCATCGTTCCAATAGCCCCACCGTCCCAGCAGCCTCAATAGTTATCCCAGCAGCCTCACCATTACAGCAATCGCTATTATACGATATAATAAAATCGGGCAAAATTAATTTTTTATGAAAGATATTTTTTGACTATTTTCCGAATCTGTTATTTCATCAAGACCATAAACGAGTGTGCAGGTTTACATTTCCAGAATAAATCTACCTATGAAACTGGTAGACCTGTCAGAATTGAAGCTTCAGCATTTGTGCACATTCCGGGATTTTGCCTCTCGCAAGATTCGATCTTTGGGGTGGGTTTCTCATAAGACGTCTAAGCTTAGACGCGTCTAAATTTCTAGATTTAGACGCGTCGATTCTTAACTGTGTTTCTCATAAGACGTCTAAGTTAGACGCGTCGAAATTTCGTCGAACTTAGACGTGATTTAGACGAATCACTAGACGAGGCAGGGGGCTGGGTTAACTTTTGATTAAAAGCTTATTCTTTGCATCAGCATGCGCACATGAAAGTTGTTTTCGTAAAATATGGCACTTTCGATGGTTTTAACTCGTTTTCAATCGAAACGACAATCATTCAAGACTTGTAATATTTATGACATTGCGGAAAAAGATTTTTACGTTCATTTTGGATTAACGAAGAATTGTTTCAAAAGAATTCACGCTTATTTACCGGCGAAAGTACCAGCAAAGGGAAATCCAAGTTGTTCAACGGAATTAAAATTGGCAATAACGTATCATTTCTACAGAACTGGCAGCCCTTCTTTTGCTGTGGCGAAAGTGTTTAATTTGCATTCGAAATCAACTGTTTCAAGAATTGTTACTGAAACCACGGATCAATTATTCGAGCATATGCTGAACAAAGTTATATTTTTTCTGGGGAATATTGACGATTTAAATGCGATCAAGCAAAAATTTTATAGGAAATGCAAAATACCGAATGTCGTAGGATGCATTGATTGTACCCATGTATTGGTTTTAGCGCCCAGTGATGACGAAATTTCTTATGTAAATTATAAACGACGACATACTATAAATTGCCAAGCAGTATGCGATGTGGAGGGTAAATTTTTGAACGTTTACGCAGATTGGCCAGGGTCAGCTCATGACAGTAGAATTTTATCTGCGAGCAACTTATCATTACAGTTAGAAAATGGCACCCTACCCGGTATTTTACTTGGCGATTCTGGGTATCCATGTAAAAAATGGCTTCTTACGCCTTATTTGAGACCGATTACTGATGCTGAAAATCAGTTCAATGATTATCACAGAAAAACAAGGTATGTATATATATATATATGTACATGGGCAGCATAGGTAGGAATATTTCAGGTTCATGACTGTGTCAGACATGTAACTTCTAAAAAATTTTTCACGTAGCAAAGAATCAATTTAAGATTCTTTATATTTTGTAAGTGCCTGGTAGACCATGTAGAAATAAAATCAAACTTAATCATTTCTTCGCAGCGAAAATTTTGGGAAATTAAGTAAAACATGTGCCTGCGCATAAGTAAGTTTACATGATTTCAGGTTTCGAGTTTGAAACGGAAAGAATACCAAGCCTAAGTTGAGCAATCACGTACCAACATGTCTTCAGCATACATTCGGGGTGTTCACCATACATGTACTTGGGGGTCGGGAGCACACCTGGGCGTGGGGGGTTTGGGGGGTATGCATCCCCCCAGAAACCAAAATACCCCCCCCCAGAAATCAAAATACCCCCCCCCAGAATTCAATTTTTGAAAATTTTTTTCGCTTTTTTCGCAATTTTTTGTTGCCAATGGATAGTGCTTGATGAGAAACGTCGAAAAATGGTGTTTTTATCACCATACCATCGTTTTTAAGGCCATTTTTTGACCTACAAAAAAATCTTGCACCCCCCCTACCAGAAATTTCTTGCTGCCCACGTATGGTCGGGAGGTTTGGGAGAGTGTGCTGACCATACGTGGACAGCAAGAAAATTCTGGGGAAGGGAGGGGGGGGTGCAAGACTTTTTCAAGGTAAAAAAATGGCCTTAAAAAAGGTGGTATGGCGAAAAAACACCATTTTTCGACTTTTCTCAATCCATTGGCATCAAAAAATTGCGAAAAAATGAAAAAATTTCTAAAATCGAATTCTGGGGGGTATTTTGATTTCTGGCGGTGGGTATTTTGGTTTCTAGGGGTGCATACCCCCAAACCCCCACGCGCAGGTGTGGTGCTGACCCTCCCTCCAAAAAGGTTACTGACCCCAGCAGATTCTCGATGACCCCAGCAGAATGGCTAAAATTTTTTTTTTGAAAAGTTTTTGTCATTTTTTCGATCGAAATGATGGAAAATGCTCAGAAGCGTTTTTAACGCTAAGCTTCAATTTTTCTCGATTTTTAGACGATTTCCGAGAAAAATTCTTTCGGTTGACCCCCAGAATTTCTATACTGTGCATGTATGACATTCACGAATCCTGCTTCCGCAACAGCAAAAAATCTTGAAAACGAAAAACGAAAATTAACGTCTTTTTGAGCCCTTTATGATTAGCCGTAATCAAAACTGACAAAATCTTTTTAGAAAAAATTTTCAAAATAAAAAAAAAATTCGGTCGATGTTTCAAATGTTCTCTAAAACTTTACAGGTTCATGTGTGATTATTACTCTTGAGTCTTGACCCCACCATAGAAGGAAAGTAAAAGCAAATAACGTTGGATTTAATGATTTTAAACTCAATTCGTCAATGTCTTGACCAAAATTAATTTAAAAAAATTTTCGAACATCTCTTTCCTACTTTTTCTACGGAATTGGCTGCCAAACAATGAATTGTTTCAAAAGCAATCTTTTAGCACATTCAAAATGTTTCTTAATTTGCAAGTATTCTTTGTAAAAAAATTCAGCAAACCACTCACGATTTATGTAAAGTTTTTATGCATTCTTCTGATCTCGCTCTTCTGTTAATATAGGAACGTCATAGAACGTGCATTTGGACGACTGAAGAAAAATTCGCTTGTCTGGGACAGCGTAGTCCGGTCAGATTAAACCCTAAAAAAGCGGCAAAAATTTTTGCGGTATGTTGCGCCCTATTGAACCTTGGCTTGGATCATGATGATCCTGAAAACGATGAAGATGTCGTAGAAGAGATTGATGATTATTCTTATCAAGGAGAAGTTTGTCGTGAAGATGGATTTAGCTTCAGACGTTTTATAACTAATGAATACTTTTAAAGCAAGGTATTCATGAACAAACTGGAACAGAAATAAATCAAATGTTACAATCAACTTTTAACCGCAATCAGAACGCACTGTTTTTTACATGAGCTTCTTTGTACATGTACAAAGATCCAAAAAATAACGGTGTACATGTTTTTAATACCGTATGTTACATAGTGTAAAAAATAAGCTTTCGTTTGGTTATTGCTTTTTCCACTATCGAGAAAGAGTCTAAAAAAATTTCAGTTTTTCAAAATGTCATGGCGATAAGTACAGAAAACTTGTAGAAATAGATCAGTTTCAATTTCGCAAGCTAACAGTGAATAAAAACTTTTTCATTCGCGGTGCGAAGCGCCGCGAATTTCCAAAAATTTCGCTTTTTTGGGTAAAACTGTGTATTTTTTGACGAATTTTGAAAAATCACGCAGGAAAACACGTGAAAAAATTTAAATTGCCAAGAATTATTTATCAAAATTCAGAACAGAGCTCTAAAAATTTTTTTCAGTTATTTTCTGTGAAAATTATTTTTGAAAGAGGTATACTTAAAAAACTATCACAATGCACAATAAATGGCACCTGTTGGACATTATGCAAAAACCAAGAAAAAGTAGATTTCTGTTGTGTTAAACACATCCAGGGGATGCATTTAAGGTGCTGGAAAGGAATAAACCACTAAATTTTTTTATTAGAATCTTTTTTCCCCATCTTGAGTTTTTGTGATATCACTGTAAATTGGCCAAAAAAAGCCTATTTCTTACTACTCTATAACTCCTCTTTGAGCTAAAACATTAAAAAGGATGTAACTGAAGCCAAAACGAGGCTAGACAAAGTTTTGGACACATGGATAAGGTATATAGAACAGAAAAAAATGCCACGAAAGTGTTTCGTTATTCCTCCAGCGTAGGACACGGTAAACGGAGGGTTAAACCTCACGATTTTGGTTGATTCTGAGACTTGAACGTCAACAATTTTTCTTTGTAAACTGTACAAATTGGCCCCCTAGAAAAAACAGTGCGTGAACGAGACAAACCAATTTTCGGGAACGCAGGCAAAATTACTGTAAATAATGATAAACAGGATCAACTTCAGAATCCTGACTTTTACTAAACGCGGGATAATTAATAGTATCACCTGATGAGGTAAAATGTAACCTTCGTGTTTCAGCCTTGAATTTTTCTTGCTCAAGAGCAAGTTTTTGTTTCTCAAACGCCATCTTTTGTCTTTCAAAGTCCATTTTTTCTCTTTCGAACTGCATTTTTTCACGTTCAAATGAAATTTTTTCTTTTTGGAATTCCAAATTTTCAGCATCCGAAAAAGCTTGACTAATCGCTCGTTCTTCTTCTTTAATGCTTTTAGACGCTTCTTTGCGTAACTTCGTTAATTTTTCGTCAAGGTATACCTCCTGCTTTTTCAAAACGATAAATTGCTGCTCTTCCAAATTGAAGGAAGTAATTCGTTTTTTGAAACGTCTTTTCGAAAGCCAACGGTGTCTCTTTTTTCCACATATGTAGATTGCAAATCCGAGTCCTACAATGCCAACGAACGCTATTCGACTTAGTCAGGTTAATTCTTTTTGTAGCATGAATGCAGTAAAACGATTTTTGGAACGGAAAAAATCGGGCGTTTCTTGGCCCAATTTTTTGCATTGTTTTGCTGCCAAAAATTGTAAACGCGCACAAATAGGCACACATCGACATGGGCGGGGAAGGAGGGAGGTCGGAACCATATTTTCTTCTGGACAAACTAAAGGTTGAAAGTTCAAACTGTAGCCTTTTGTTGGGGTGGATTTTTATATGTTCTATACTTAAATTGTATTCTCCAAATGCAATTGTCTTTCAATAACATGAAAACGATTTGGAAAATCGTGTGTTTACGTTGAAGCAGAAGAGAAGAAATTACTTTATGGCTCGAAGCACCTAAAAAAACGCATTTTTTCAATGAAAATCAGCATTTTCAACTAATTTCTTCTTTTCAACATTTTTTTCTGCCATTAACTCATGTAAAAATTGATTTTTCACAATGGGAAGGGAACGGTGCCCCCCCTACTGAATACAGCCTCGCAAATAGTGACTACATTTATGATTTCTGATGTCACTAGATCCACATATTACCCGAAAAATTTTCAAGACTTTTTGTCATTTTTCCACAGGAAATGATGCTATATGACAGACAATGCTCAATAATACGTTTTTAACGCTTGCTTTGTATTTTTCAGTGATTTTTTTTGGTTTTTTCGGAAAAAAATTATGAATCCCCATAACTTTTTAGCTGCCGATGTATAGTCGGGACATGAATTTTTTGAGAGGTAGATGAAGAAAAAGAAAGAGAATGAAAGATGGTGAGATAAGTGTAAAAACTGATTAGTCTGTTGACTTTTGATGTCAGTAAGTAAAAATTTTGCCCCAAACAGTCCTATAATAATATATTTCTCATCAATTTCTGCCCGTTTTCACAGAAAACTTTTTGGTGTACTTCCCCCATAATTTTTTCCTGCCGATTTATGATAAAAAAGGCTTAAATTTTGTGCAGATCGGCTTTGACTGCTACACTTTCAGAATCTTATGTTCTTTCGATGTTAAATTGCAGTCGGAAAGGTTAGTCTCGAAATTATTGAACACTCTCCGTAACATACATATTTTAAAACAAATGGGAATTTAGTTTCGTGTACAAAACAGAACTCTTTGTGAATACATGCAAGATTCGTGGAAAAATAACAAATTGGCAAAATTTTGGGTATTTGCCATGGTTAGATATTAACTCATTTTTTCGAGCAAACAAATGTATCTTTGCTCAATTTGGAATTATACAGTTTGTACTGTTTTGTTTTCAATTTGTATTTTTTTTAAGTGTCTTGTAAGTGTTACTTTGTACGAACAAGAATATTACATGACTTTCTTTTTTGCGGCACTTGTAGTTATTTGTTCAAATTAGCTTACTTCATTTAGACTTTCTTGAAACATTATCCCTGTTTCGACACCCGTGTTTAGTCCCGTTAACCTTGCTGATCCTTCTCTACAACTCGATAATTTAGCCAAATAATCCGGCAAATCGGTAGGCGCCGGACCGCCACCAGTAACGTGATGCTTTTTCATGGTTTCGGTTTTGTTGATGTCCCGCCAACATAGACGTAATTTCGTTTTTAATTGATCAATCGACCTTTTTCGGCTGGCTATCGCGTTATATTCATTCAATAAAGTTTGCCAGGCTTCGTTTTTCTTATTGGCCGTACATGTAGCCGAAAAGGGGGCATCCAAAAGTTTTTGATGCTTTTCATATTCTTGATCGAAAATCGCAGTGTCCGCAGCAGAAAAATTCGGACATCGCGGGCGTTTAGCTGATGCTTGACCTTTACTATTGGTTTCGGATGTTTTTGATTCAGAATCCGATTCGAACCGTGGTGATTCCATTGAAAATTTTTTCAGCATTCAATAATACAAACACACACTTGAAAAATATTTGCAATTACTGACAATCTATCGCCACTGCAGTGTTCTTTTACGAATTTGTAATTTGAATCAAAGAAACATACTTACACTAATATTTGTTTGTATTGAGCAAGTTACACCTAACTTACATGCAACTTAGACGTAATTTAGACGTCCTATGAGAAACACAGTTAAGACTTTTAGACGCACACGTCTAACTTCCGTCTAACTTCGACGCGTCTAAACTTCGTCGAAATGGCGTCTAAGTTAGACGCGTCTAACTTCGACGCGTCTAACTTAGACGTTCTAATGAGAAACCCACCCCTGCTCATTTTGGTCTACTCTACAATGCCAGAAAAAAATGAAAAATGTCCTAGTGAAAAAAGGAAATACAAGTGTTAAAATAAAAGGAAAATCAAAACTTTCACGCTAATCTGATTTAAAATAGCCAGAAAATGTGGATTAGTGCAGTTTATAATGCTATTTTAACATTCATACCAGTTTTGAGGTCAATTTTTGGCTCAAAACTTGTTCTGCAGACCGGTCGTTCTGTGCATCTATGATTATTGCAGCGAACAAATTCTGTGTGTCTGGTGGATTAAGGTGACCGAGAAATGTGCTAAAAATAGAATTCTGGGGTCTAACATAATTTGGGGGATTTCCAGAATTTCGGGTTAGGGGTTAAACTCGTGTGCTTAGGACAGTTCGACTGTTGGAAGGGTAGGACTGCTGGAACGGTGGAATTGCTAGGCATTGGTGGGGCTCTTGGGACTGGTGATGCTGTTGGGATTATTGGTGGGGTTGTTAGGACGGTTGGGCTGTTGGAACGGTGAGAATGTTGGGATTGCTAGGGCTGTTGGGATTGGTGGGGCTATTGGGATTGGTGAGGCTGTTGGGATTGGTGTGGCTATTGGTATTATTGGTGGGGCTGTTGGGACGGTGGGGCTGTTGGGACTGGCGAGGCTGTTGGGACGGGTGGGACTGTTGGGATTCTGGTGGGGCTGTTGGGATGGTGGGGCTGTTGGGATGGTGGGGCTGTTGGGACGGTGGGGCTGTTGGGACGGTGGGGCTGTTGTCACACAATCCGTGCATGTTAGGCTACAACTGATTAGATAACCTACCTAGAGTAAATTGTAAAACAGAAAGAATACCATCGTGCAAAAATAACTTTCTGATCTTTTTAACCAGATATTAGTTGGCTAAACAGATCCAGATCCAGATAAAGATCGGGTTCTGATTTTCTGGCAGATCCAGATCCAGATCAGATAACCAGATCAGAAAATAACCAGATCCAGATCCAGATGATCTGGATCTGGATCTGAATCTGGATAAAAAGATCAGATCCAGATGATCTTTTACATCACTAATCACTACCAGCTAAAAAAGGAATGCATAGGTACAGTTTTATAGACCAAAGAATCACTAAAAATGCGTCGAATAGCATGCCTAGTTTTTTAATGGAAAAGTTAAACATTGGGCAAGTGCTTTTTTAATTTATTATTTCCTGCGCGCTCAGATCGATTTCTAAAGTCTAAAAAAGTTATAGTTTCAGGCATCCATACATGGGCATCAACCGAATTCTAGGGGTCGATGGGGCAAATATAGCACGAAAACTTTAAGTGCGTCGGTCGATTTAAGTTTTTATCGTTTTTTTACCCTATTCTATTTTATGTAATCAAATTTTCCTATCTTTTTCACACTGTATGTACACGATAGTCTGTTTCATTTATCTGAGAGCTTTGTCAGCAAATCTTTCCCGATGCTACAGTAACTATCTTCCCTACTTACTTCAGGTCATTTATGGATGACTGTAGCTTCATAGGAAGGAGGAGGTTTTCAAGGCATAATTTATTCTCGTCTTTCAGCAGATCATGCGACATGCGGATGGAATTCGCGCATTCAGCTTGTCAAAAATCGAGTGTATAGTCCGTTTCATTTAACTTTGAGGTTTTCGAATAAATTTAAAGTGCCTATAAAAGTGTTTAAACTATGAGCAAAGTTATGATATTCTACAGTATATCGAGTTACATTGAGACGCTTGTTGTTGCCAAACCGCATTACTGCATCAAAATGTTTAACCACTTTTGTAGCCTGATTCATGCAGATTAAATTCAAAAGAAAACTTCAAAGTTAAATGAAACAGACTATAGCATTTTAAACATCACCGAAAACTTCCGCTCAGCGTAGTGGTAGAACGTCTGATTGTCATCGAAGCAACGCGGGTTCGATTCCTGCTGCAAGATTTTTATTCAGCGCACTTACTGTAGTATGTCACAGCACTGTTTATAGTTTGTTTCATTTAACTTTGCGTGTTTTCTTTTGATTTTCATACGCATGGATCAGGCTACAAAAGTGGTTTACAATTTTGATGCAGTAATGCGTTTTGGCAATAACAAGCATCTCACCATAACTTGATATACTGTAGAATATCACAACTATGCTGTTAGTTTAAAATACTTTTGTAGGCACTTTAAATTTTTGTAAAAACCCTATACTTAAATAAACGAACTATAGTTGCTTGAATTAAGTCTACATACATATATGGACGGTTAAGTGCATTAAAAACGAATGAAAGGTGGCCGCTCGCCCCCACTCAACTTTTCTATCGAATTACAGTAAATCACCTAGTTAGGCATACTGTAGCCTCAAAAAAATTTACTGAAATAGCTATCGAATAAATGAAACAAATATATACACGTACACATTTCTTTCGTCAGAAACGCCGAAGAATGGTTTGCCTCAATCGGCATTTTAAAAGAATTCAAAGCTGATTGATCTCCGAAAATGACCCGATCCGAGTCTAGCAGCTTGGCGCTGCTATAGTCTGTTCCATTTCAAACAGTCCATTTTCGTTTGCTTATTACTGTAGCAGAGTATTTTATGGCTTATATAACTCAATGTGGTAGTCTGTTATAGTCTGTTTCATTTATTCGAGAGCTTTTTATTAAATTTTTTTATGGGCTACATTAAGCGAAACAAGACGAATTCCTGTAATTCGGCAGATCAGCTCAGCGAGGGCAAGCGCTTGAAATTTTTCCATTTTTAATGCACTAATCCGCACATATAAATTTAATTTAGGCGTTAAATCAGTGCTGGGGCATACTACACACTTAGTGCGCTGAATAAAAAGCTAACGGCTGGACTCGAACCCGGGTTGCTTCGACGACAAGCAGACGTTTTACCACTGAGCCAATGCGGGAGTTCGCGGCATTTCTTAACATCTTAGTCTATTATGTTCAAAAAGTCGACTTGGGATGAGCTGAATGCGCGATTTTCATCTGTAAGTTGATTGATCTGCAAGACGAGAATAAATTATTTTTTGCTACGTATGTTCATAGCTACAGTGAGATCTAGCGACCTAAAGTAAATAAGAAAGGTGGGGTTACTGTAGCCTCCAAAAACATTTACTGAAAAAGCTCTCGGATGAATGAAACAGACTATAGATGCGCAACATGTTAACCAAAGCAGAATAAACATCAATAAGAAGAGTTTAAAGCAAACTGCTGCTACGAGACCTTAATTAAAGATGCAATTTGTGTAGTGAAAGTCCTTTACAGCACTAATAAGACTAGCGGAAAATGGTCCGTTTGGAATGGAATAGACTATAGCCCCGCGCACGAGACCAATTCTCAACCAAACCTTAAAGACTATCGCCTTAAAAAATTAACGTAATCTGTCGATTAAAATTATTGAAATTTATGTCCACACCAGAGTTAAACTGACTTGAGATGGTTTCATTATTTAATTTATTTCATTTCATCTTTATTTAGCTGAACAGTTTGGAGCTTTACAATCGTGCGACTTACATATCAGTGTGTAAACTGCTGCTTAATTACAGTGTGTAAACTGCTGCTTAATTACAATTCTCTAAATTACATTGTGGCAAGCACTTCACTCATTCTCGTCAGTTTGTCCCTTTTGCGCTCGCCTGGGGTGAATTATGGCGTCGCCGACTGAGCAGGAATCCAAAGTTACTTTGCCCGAAACGCCTACTGATTTGAAGAAACTACTAGCTGAAAATCGCTTAAATATAGATGATGAAGTTCAGATAACCGATCAGTCGAACAGCGCGTTTTTCCGCTTGCTTGTGCAAACAAGACGCTTCGAACCCAGCGACTTTGAATTGAAAACAGAGGTGAAAAGCTTAAGCAAAGGCGATATGTTCAAAATTGGGATGTAAAGCTGATAACCGGGTGTATGGGATTTAATAGACCCCCAGAATCCGGCACACCCTCAAAATCGATAGACCTCCAGAATTAAATATTTGGCATTTTTTTGGCTTTTTGCCAGTTTCGCACCGCCCAGACCCCCAAAATTCGGTTGCACTTACAGCCCTATGCTGACAACTCGTCTGTGCTACAGATATAATAGACAGTAAATAGCTAAGGACCGCCGGAAGAAAAGCATCGGAGTAACTGCGACTTCCATAAAATCACAGAAACAAAATTATTTGCTCCAACTCCCCCCAATGCATAAGAAAGAAGGAATTTGCTTCAAAACGTCCATAAATTTCAAAATATTTAGATTTTATTTTCCTTGTCATTATTTATTTTTTTATATTAATTCATTCTATGTCCATATTTATGTAGAATATAATTATGCTAATTATTATGCTTACAAGCTTGTTATGCAAATTTTTTCCTAGATGCCTAATTCGGCAGCATCGAAAGCGGGGTCTGTCTATCCTAAAAATTTGTAAAACAGTTAAAATCAATTAACTAAAACTGCGTTATTATATGTTGTAGGAACGGCTAATATTGAGAACGTAGTGACCTTCTAGAAATTAACTTTGCCTGCCCAGTAGGAACCTTATTTCTTCTGATTCATGTGTGATGTAAATTTTTGGCCCTGATTACGAATTCGCATTAGCACGAATGCTGTTGAATGCCTCACAATACATACTTCATGCATAGGTAGATTGTAAGCAAACATGCACGCGGGGAGCGGGTGGAATTTTCTAGGAAAAACTAAGATAGTAAATGTCAAAAATTGAAGAAAATAAAAACTTTTCTGCAAAAGTCCTTGGGAATGACCTAAAACTGGATTAGCATAATTTTTACACCTTTTTAACATTTATACCAGTTTCTGATAATATTTCCGTTTAACTTTGGATGTCCAGATCGGCTGACCTCTAGATGGGCATGCTGTACATGTTATGAAAGTACCTTTACGTATTATGTATTAGTCTATTTCACGAAACGGGCTTGAATGACACTGTTGACCTGACTTTGATACAAAAAGCTTAAATTGAAGCAAGAGTACAATGTACGAGTGTGTTGGTGTAACATGAAGTATACTGAGACAATATTATGGACTATCTAGAAACTTTTTGTAGCTAACATACCAACAGTGTCTAATTTTCGAAATCTTATGGAAGTCAATTTCTTAGAACGATAAGGCGGCTAATAAAGTGTTTTCGAAAAATGGCGCACGTATTTTGCGTTTCAAGAATTATTCCTCTTTGCTCTGCCATGTACCACGCATGCCGCCTTGGTCGTCGATTGACATCAATTCATCACTTTTGAATTATATCCAATGTTTCTTGCAGTAGACTGCATTTTATTCAATTTTGTAGGGTAATAAGCTGGTAATCAAAGCATTTTATGAACGACTGAAAGCCGACCATGTAACCAAAGTTCGTGAAAGAATCTTGTATGAGCACGAATTACCGAAAGATGTAATTGCTAATTCAATGAAATTCATTTTCCCGGCAACAGGTTTTATGGAAGTGAGCTATAAACGGCGTTCGACCGTCTCGAAACAATGATGGATACATTCACTTAAATTATGCAACTCTCTAATTGACTTGAATGAGACATTGTACGGTATGCCCTTGGTTATCAATGATAGACAGTGCATTATGGTTTCGTAATGGACTTTGAAAATCGCCGATCGCAATACTTACTACTTTTTATGTTTTTAGATTAGTTTGTGCCTTGAATTTATACCTATTGGATTATGTTATCGACTAGTGTTTTGCAGCGGTACTTGAATTTAAATTCTTCTTGACTTAATGCAATATTATATTGGAATAAATCTAATTCACGTTTTACTTACCATGGTTGTAACTTTTATTCGTAATGTCTCGTGCGTTAAGCAATTTTTTAATATGTAGTGTTTCTGAAGCGAAATCATAGTTTTTTAAGATTTTATTGCATTTTTTGGCAGGAATCCTAAAAATTTAAATGCTTCTAATAACGATGTGTTACGCTAAGATATGAAATTATAATGAGTGATGCTGCAGTAATTTAGTTATTCTTGGCTTTCCTTCAGCCTGCTCAATCTTCTGATAGTGTCTATGTTTATGAGACCTTGATAAATGCATTTACGAGTATTCCATGGAATACAAAACTTTTAAAATTTCTTTAAAAAATTTTCCAACTGGTAGAAATGATTCTAGACACATGCAATACGGCGAGAAAAATCACTTTGCGCGTTAAGCACGGATTTCAGCGTCTACTTCCGACATTTTCGGGAAAATTTGGGCACGTACCTCCCCTTCGAAAATGATTGCTCCTCCGCAGAAATAAACTATTGACGCACCGAAAAATGCATAACTGTCGAGTCAGATTTGTAAAACATGCATTATTCGTTGCAGTTTTTAGGTATTTAGGGATGTAATTTTGCAGGTAGCAGCCATACATAATCTTGAGGGTTTCACCATCCTCCCCAGAAAAATTTGTACCCCACCCCGGAAATTTTTTCACCCCTCCCCAGAAATCGTGGTTTTTTGAAAGTTTCCAAGGAATTTCCTAAAAATTTATACAAAAGGTGATTTTTTTAGTGTTTTTCGCTATCGATTTGCTCAAAAGTGTCAAGCGCCACATACTCATCTTTTGACTATATTTTGTTCAATTTGTTCGATGTTTTTAATTTTTTATGTTATGCTCTAGAATGGTAGAGCATCGTCAGAAACGCCGAAAAACGATGTTTTTGACGCGTACACACTATTTTTGAGCCCAAAGAAATGACTTCAAAATTTAACCCCCAGACCCCTTAGAATTCCCATGCTGTACATGTCTGGTAGCAGTTTTTTTCGAAGGAAGTGGTCTGAAGGTGACAAATTTATTTAAATCTCTAAGACATGATTAGGATTCGTGCTGTACGCATGCGCTATCACAAAAAGACCTTTCTCAAGTGAAAACAGTAAATTTTCACATCTCACAGCAGAAATTCTGAAAATAGCCATACATTGGTAACATCGTGTTTCGCTAAATGCGCACGTATATACAAAGAATTACAAAGGAGCTTTTACATACAGTGTATAACTCCAAGATTTTAAAGTCCAAAAATTTTCAAACGTCGAAAAAGTACGTAAAAAATTGGGCGAAGAAATTTTTCGATATTTCTTATCGAGCTCTATCTTGGCATCAAAAATCGATGAAAAGCGATATGAAATAAAAATTTTATCTTGGGGTGGGGACTAGGAGAGGCTTTTTGAATTCTGATGTTTCAGGTTAGACCATACTCCTTCGTCCATATGTGGCGGCAGGGGCGGATTTAGGGGGGCGGCCCTCCCCCATTAGCCCAAACTAGTGCGCAAAATTAAGGGTTTTTGAGCGATTTTCGGGTTAAAACGGCTAATTTTTCCGCCCAAGTCAGGGTTCCACCCCCTTAGGGGTACCGCCCCCCACCTTAGGAAATCCTGGATACGCCACTGTGTGGCGGAGTTATGCAGATGCGCAATAAAACATGAGCTTTTAAATCCGCATTTCATAGACGCTTTAACGATTTTATCATTTACGTGAGTTGGGTGGAATTGTTAATGTTATTTTTTAATCTCTTGTTTCTTCCTTGCGTTTTCAAGACCTTTAATTGGATGAGAAGATTTCAAGGCTTGACGACTGAGTTCAATTTTTAAATAAGGTTACAAACTCTACTTGGCCAGCTTCTGTCTACGTGGTCATCTTTTCAGTAAATTCAGGCTTGAGCCGTCCCCAACGTTTTTACTTTTGAGCCAGGCTCATGCCATTCAGGTCTATATACGTTGCGCAAGTATACAGAAATGGGACCTTCATTAATGCCTCTGACTCCAGCTAGTTTGAACGATGGATTTGCCGTAGCTGACATAAAGTTAAAATATTTTATTTTCGAATTTTTTCATGGCAGTCGTACACATACGTGGGCAGCAAGAAAATTCTGGGGGGGGGTGCAAGATTTTTTTGAAGGTCGAAAAATGGCCTTAAAAATGGTGGTATGGCGATAAAAACACCATTTTTCGACGTTTCTCATCAAGCACTATCCATTGGCATCAAAAAATTGCGAAAAAGACGAAAAAAATTTTCAAAAATTGAATTCTGGGGGGGTATTTTGATTTCTGGGGGGTATTTTGGTTTCTGGGGGGTGCATACCCCCCAAACCCCCCCCACGCCCAGGTGTGGTCGTACAGAGCTCGTCGAGAAACGCAAAAAATGCCGTTATTTTTACCCAACAGTGGTTCGAGTCCCGACATAATATTTTTCGCCCCCCTGACAGAATTCTGGATGAACTGAAACCTAAATTGAGTTAGGAATATTGAAACCAAACCCTGAGACATGATTGTTTTGACCGCGCTCACCTTCGTAGAATGCCTTCTTTGCTGAAAATGTATATTTGACAATAACAACTAATGAGTATGTCTACCGTATGCCTTTCTATTTCAACGGTTGGCCATTCATTGCTTGCTTACTGTAGGTATATCAAGGATAGGTTAAAATTGAAGGTGGAAAACATGAGACTGTTGTTGAACTACGCGTCGTGGATTTAACAGCACTGGTAGCGGACAAGTAAGGGATAGTCTAGCCTTCAGCTGCTTTGTTTTCATGTGACCCTTACGCAATGATCCCAATAGTCCAGTCTGCAGAACGGCGTTCTGTGATGGCATCATTAAAACGAACATTGGGGGCAAGCAATATAAAAGGTCCCTGATCCTACTGAGGCAGAGTCGACTTCCTATTGGATGTGTACTCGATTCTGATTGGTCGAAGTTGTTTTGTCGCCAGTAATTGTTTACTCGAGTTCTCGTGGGTCAAGTCGGTCGAGTGCACTGTAGTTCGGTTGTTTTTCAGGTTCAACCGGCCATTTTTTAATGACCTCGGGTCATGGCACCCCTGTCCGAAAAGCCAAGGTCATCCAACGTCTGGTCTCATTTGCGGTCATTGTTTTATACGATAATACTTACGACACGGTAGACACAGAGATAATTATGAGACGAAGTTATGTATGTAGGTATCACCACGGGATGAGTACAATTCAGCAAAAGTGGGAATTTCGCCGTTTGTAGTATAATCCTGTAGATCCTAGTCTTTACTCCTTCAGCCGCTCAATCGTAAATTTTTCATTGCCATCCTTATTTGCAAGGTTTGAATATGCTTATGATCCATTGATAAAATAGTGCAAAAATTATCGAAAGACGCTCCTTTCTTGCCTTTTCGAGCAACTTATTTTAACGGGAACTCAAATCTTTCGGAAATATTCATTATTTTCGCTGCCACTAAAGTATTTTTAATGATTCTATTCTTTGAACGCTTTCAATATATTTTTTGCTACCTTTACATCTGCCTAAAAAGGTTGCCCGATGAAAACCCTTTCAATCCTTCCCTCGTTTCGGGTCCTTCCACTCGTTTCCAAGCACTTATTAAGAAAAGCTATTCTCTTAAGGCTGATTTTTTAGATCTTAGTTACTTACCATGGCGGCTTTAAACGACCATATAAAAGTTTGGTTGCTGCAGCGATCAAGCGTTCCTGAAGTCGAAGAACAACAAGATTTTTTTGCGAAAATCAACCAGCTAATTTCATCGGCGCAACAGCATGATGCTTCTCGATCATTAATATCCAACAATAAATCAAAAGTAGATACAAGTGCCGTCCGATCCTCTCTGAACAGAAACGCTAGATTGGACAAGGTCGTCTCAGAAAACCCGGTAAAAATTGACAATTTTTCTTTAACATATTTTTCCTTCCTGTGCAAAAGTCGAGAAGGTTAGAGTGGTTTTTATTTAAATGAAACTCGTATAGATGACTTAAAAACCGCAGAAATATTCGAATTTATGAATCAATCTAAAAATGATTAATTCTAAAATCTTGTTTTTATTATCTCAATTAATTTCATTGCTTTCGAATTGGTTTTATGACTCGTTCCTTAGAACGAAAGTTACACGCAATATAACACGACCACAGTTCTCGCAATTGACATTATAGATAGAAATGCACATCGTTATTGGTTTGAGGAGGGTCAACCAGATAGGTTTTTTATCTAAAATGGCTCCAAATATTGTTATGAACATTTAGATGGCGTAAAAACTATTTGACATTTTCAGTCAGGTAGATATTAAGCACTTTTGTGTAAAAGTTTTACTTCTCTTCGCTTTTGACCTTAGTTTCGCCTCATTTTCCTTACAAAATTTTGCTTTTTGTCCTTTTAGGAGTCCAATTAAATCCCTCAAACTCTCTTAAGGTCCATACACGCGCAGCATGTGAATTCTGAGGAGTCATCCACAAATTTTTTTTAATGCTTTTTTCGGGCTAAAAACGAAGTATACACGTCAAAAACAATATTTTTTTATGTTTTGAACAATGCTCGTTCTATCTCAAACATCGAAACAAAAAAAATTCGAAAAAAATTCGAGAAAATTTGGGTACATTGAATAAAATATACAAAATAATCATGTGACGTGAAGCGCCGAAAATTCAACACTTTTGAGCCAAAAAGCTGAACGCTTAAAACACATTTTCTACGATTTTATCAGAATGCTGATAAAGGCTTTTACAACTTATGTTAGGCCCATTCTTGAGTATAGCACTGTAGCTTGGAACCCCTACCTCATTAAGGACATAAATTTAGTAGAAAATGTACAACGAAGGTTCACAAAGCGATTATTCAATGATAAAACTTTATCTTACGATTTTAGATTGAAGGAATTGTGTCTTGAACGCCTAGAACTTCGACGGCTCTATTTTGATTTAAACATGGCCTATTCTATCATAAAATTTCAAGCACTGCCTTTTGAAGACTTTTTTGTTCTCAATACGGGGTCAAATCGTGCCACAAACTCTCAATTGTAAACAAATCAAATCTGAACATTAGAAAATATGAATTTTGTAATCGAATTGTTTCTGTATGGAACTCTTTGCCTGAACATGTTATACAAGCTCCTAACTCGAAAGCGTTTATGATGAGATTGAAAACCCTTGATTTTGATTTTTTCTTTGCCTTTACGTGTCCTTGTCTATCAAACTTTTTGGTCCAGATTTAATATCCTTTCGCATTAATAAAACCGTAGTTTATGCACGCAGGTAGTTGTTTGGGTTTCGTTTGGAAATATATAATGTATGTATCAAAAAATTTTCCCGTGCAATTGAAGAATAATACGCGTGTTTCGATGTCGATTTACTTCAATTATTTGCCCAATTTTTTGTTTGATGACAAATAAACTTTTGATTTGATTCGATTTGAAAATTGACAAGTCTGTGGGGGGTCGCACGCAGCCATTGTGGAGGTCAGTGGCGGATCTAGGATTTTCTTAAGGGGTAGGGGGCAATACCCCCAACGTTTCCAAAAATAGTCAAAAATAGGTCCAAAAATTTACCCTTCACGTGCGAGATGGCGTTTTTCGACGTTTCATGCTGTCTACTTTTATTTAAATTCGCTTTAAGCGTAACATTTTTTAGAAGACTTCAAATTTTTAGCGGGAAAATCATAAAATTTCTTTGACTTTAGCGAAAATATCCGGCGCGAAGCGCCGGAAAAGTTGTGAAATTAAGACAGAAGGACATTTAGACGCTTGAATTACTGCTCGATTTCCTGTATTTGTAGCAACTGACGCAAAAAGTCGAAAATATTTTAAAGTCATACTTGAAAGTAGATTAAAACTATGCTGAAATAATGTTTCTGCTTCTGCTATCGTTTTAAAATCTATTCCTTGAGCAAAAATATTGCTTTCAGGCCGTCAAGAAAGTAAAAAAGTGTAATTAACACTTAAATGGAATTTGAGAAATTATGAACACCGACCGCTAAAAATCATTACAAATTACATTTCCATTCTTTATCTCGCCAACTATGTCCGGCCAACGGGGTTGGAGGCGGCCGCCACCCTTAAATCTGCTCACTGACGGTCAACCCCCTCCCCAAGAAAACGTGTGTGCTCACATATCTATTCCAAACTCATATGTTATTCCTAATGTACAGACCGTATTAACCGACTCAAGCTACTTTTCCTCCGCCACCGTTGGTTCCGGGTCTTCCGGTCGGGGCAGCAGTGGCCACAGCAGTCCAGGGACATCAGGCAGTCGGGGCGGCAAATCGTCCGCTTCGCCGACTGAAGATTTTCATAGCGACTGCGGTGGACTGTCAGATATCGATGCTCAACCGCACAAAGAAAAGAACAGCCTTGGAAAGCAGCCACAAGAATATAGGAGCAAAAATGGTTGTGATTCAGTCGGGAATAACGCCGTACACCAAGTCATGGCGCCTAAGGCGCTTGCTTTTACCGTGAATCATTTGTTGGGTCATAATACGACGGAAAAATCAAGTGCGTCTCATTTCAAAGTTTTGTATACAGCATGGGAATTTCGGGGCACTCCCCATACATTTTGGTCGAGAGTGTCTCTTTTGAGTTTTTAGAAATGATGGTCACGCATAAGAAACACTATTTTTGACGTTTCGGTCGATACTATTTATTTCTAGAATGTTTTTAAACATTGAGCATTAAAAATTAAATTAAATTAAAAATATGGTCAAAAAAAGCTATTTAGAGCCAAACACCGAAGAACTTATACGTTTTAGCCCGAAAATTGCTAAAAAGGCTGGAAATATCTTATTTTTGAATTTTTTCAAATCAAAAATTCTGCGATGGAATGAAAGTAGCGAGGAGTCAACAGTCGTTCTTCGAGGTTGCCATATGTCAATTTTTAAGTGGACAGTCCTCTTTTTTAATCTTTGTCCTCTTTATGTCCCCGTTTTGTCTTTTTTCGTAAAAACATGAAGCTCAAGGTATACCGTAAATTAATTTAAGGCTTTTTTGCAGTTACCGTAAAGCCGAGATCAAAATTCAAGCTTTTATTCGGTTGCCATAGCTTACATTCAAAAGTATGATGATAATTCATTGACCACTAAATGGTTAATGATAAAAAATGTGGTTAATGTTAATTAAGGAGAAATTCGTAAATCTGCCAATTTTTTATCCCTGAAATTGCATTAAACGATTCGCTCTGATGAAATGATTCTATTAGTCTCAATTTTGAACGATATCTCAGAAAAATTCCAAATTTTGCCAGCTGATGAAAAATAACCCGTTTTTTGAGAAATGGGAATTTTAGTGACTTAAAACGTCTGGTCTGCACATATTTGCTGTAACGACGCCCAATGCTGCTATAAAGCGAGTGTAATTCCTCTAAAATTTTAGACTGGTGACAGAAGTAAGCTTAATGTTGAAAGAATTAAAAGTTCATTCAAATCAACTTTTCCTTAACTGCAACAAAAGTATATTTGATGAAAAATGATAAACTGCTGTCTAAGATTACCTCGAGTAACAAATATTTGCGAATCTTGTCTATTTGCCTTAATACTTAAATAAGATGCTTTTATTTTCTGTCTGATTTTTAAATAATATTCTCTTTTTTTGTGTGAAAGTATCTGGCACACCCGAATCCTCTAGATGGTCTTTGCTAGATAAGAATATGTTTTTAATCGCTATTGCGATTTCTGAATAATTGTTGACAACTTAGCACGAATTTAGGATATTTTCTATCCATATTTTTCACTTTTATAATATTATTTAGCATTTCTACGTCAATTGTATCCTTTTGAATCCATTTTATCTCAAAATTCTCAGAAAATCACTCCAAATCGAAGAAACGGGTTAAAATATTTTGTAGATGGGACGCCAGCTCATTCCGTTCAAGCGATAAAATCGTTTCCGCTGTATCCAATCGCATCTCCTTATTACGTCGCTTCCGATTTACCCTCGACGATTTCCGCTCCGTCTCAATTTTTGCTGGCCACGCCTCTGGTCAATGACGACCTCTCTCGTGCGCCTTTTTTGCCATTTGTTAACGGACAGTCGGCTTTCGTACCTTTAAGCAAACAAAATCAAATTTCACGGGCCAATTCTTTTGGCCAATCGTCTCAACTGGCCGCCGATGATACTCTGCGCCAAATTCACGATTTGTGCCTAAATGGGCAGAATCAGAATGGGTCCCTATCGACGTTTAATTATTCACTGGCCAATAGTGCGCTTCACTTTTCGTCGCAGAATACAGTGTCACCGAAGCGACTAGCGTTAGAGCGAGTGTGTAATTTGTTAGCCACATACTCGTGCTATGACCAGACATGGGAGGGTAGTTGGGGAGGGGGTCTTGACCGCACATGGGCGCGGGGGGTCTTGGGGTATACATCCCTTCCAGAAGTTGTAAACCCCGCACAGATTACTGTAGACCCCCTCCAAAATGCTATTTCTAGTAATATTTTTGGCGATTTCACTCTGTCCAGAATTTTCTTGCTGCCCATGTATGGCCTGACCCCCCAGAATGGAAAAATTGGAAATTTTGCAGGAAAAATGAGGCGAAAAAGGCTGAAGGTGAATGAAAATCGAAAACTTGACCCTCAGATCGACCCTGATGTGCATCTATGATTATGCTCATGTACAGCGTGGGAATTCTGTGGACAGCCCCAAAAATTTATTTTTAACTGCCTTTTTAGGCTTAGAACGATGGGTAAACGTCAAAAGCACAAGTTTTTCGACTTTTCTGACCATGATCTCTTTCGTCATAGAACATGGAAATATTTATAAAAAATTAATTGTGATAAAGTTGCACAACAAATTAAAACAAATTGTAACTTTCGCGCCAACAAAGTTATATTTAAAGGCAAAAATCGCAAGAAAAAACGCTTAAAGCAGCATGATTTCTTATTGTTTTACGATAAAATTTCAAATTTTTGGTCCAACAGCCTTTGTATGAGGTCAAAATCCTCAAACCCTCCAAGATACATACGTTTTTGATTACAAGAATGATAGACGAGTTGTAGACGTGAGTAACAAGTTAGTTGCAACCTTTGAAGTCAAACTGAATGAAAATTAAACCAAGTCGTACATCGCCGGTGAATTTCTCAATTTCTCTTTCTTCGTTCCTTTTTCATTTGATTTTGCATTAGTATTGCCGTAGCGGTGTGACGGTCATCTTTGGTATAACTTTCTTATGAGGAAACCTGTCTTTGACTTCAACGAAACATTGAATTCGTCATTAAAAAAACATCTAAATGAACATCGAAACATTTCCTTTCAAGAGCAATGATAATTCTGAGGAATATCAAGTCAATCTCTTTATTTTGCTTCATTTGCATCGCCTTAGAGATCAAGTCAAATGTGGCGGATGAATGTTGATGTTCTGGCGGTTAAGTACTTGAAATTTTTAGCAATTTTTAAAATTGCTAGCACTTTGTAGCTTTGTGATTGACTTTCATTAGTGATGTCTTGCTTAGTCAGTGGCAATAAGCGATTTATACGTAGAATACGCATTAAAAACTGATATTTCAATGAATTACTTATCTTAGTTTATACTGAATCCTGATATTATTCTTCAGAATGACGAACCCACTCATATTCCTGACCCGGTAACAAGCAAAACATTACTTGACCATCTTTCAACAAATGAATCTTTTAAGACCGAGTTTAATTTTAAACAATTCTAAAAATTTTATTTGTATATTTTAATATAATTATTAATAGTTTTGTATCTTGATCCACGAGTGTGAATGTATGACATACATGCACATAGGAGGTGAAGGGGTTATTACTCATGTTGAAGCGTCAGCCAAACAGGTACAGTCCAGCGATTTTGAGCTGACGAAACATTTTTGCATCATTTTTGAGGTCAAAAGCTGTAAAAAATGTCAATATTTTTCCTAAGTACTTTTATGTACTTTTTACTCAAATAGCGCCCAAATTTGATCAATTTCTGTGTTTTTTTAGTGGTAAAAATGAGATAATGTATTTAAAATGGACTAAACGTGCTTTCAAAATGCGACATTACCACGAAAATAAGTTTTATAGTATATTTTGACCATTTCAATCGTTTAAACAGCAAAAAAATCGTGAACGTTAAATTTTTAATTTCTGGGATTCCCCCTTCTTCCTGCCAACCCTGACCTTGTGCATCTATGATAAAGGAGCAATAACCTTAATTAATTTGAAGTATTTATCAGATTATATTATTATTTTCCTCTTTAATACTAAAGTATCTATTACTGCTACTACCTTCATTCTAGAGAATAAGCAATGTTCGTTTGTCTAAATTTCCCGAATTTTCCGACGCTTGCGCAATTACTTCTTTCAAAAGAAATTCCTTATTTTATTTTAGATCGCTGCCGATCCATGCACTCAAAGCATCGATCAGCCTACCCGAATATCAATCGGCTCTGCTGCCTCTCAACGCGATGAGAGTACTCGTTCTACGTTTGATAACAGCCCATCGTTTCTAAAGTGGGTATCTTTAAAATTCATCTTTACATCGTTTTATCAATTTTATGAGGATTCGTTGTTTGGTCTATTAACTTGCTTAAAACGATACATTAATACATGTAACGGCTTGAAATTTTGGGAGTGGGGTCCCCGGCCATTTTAAGGGGCGGTTTGGGTTAATGACCTCAAATTTTTGGCCAAAAACGGCAAAAATCCACCTAAAAACGGCCAAAAATTGTAAGATTTTCTAAAAATCTGGAGGGGTCAAAGATTTTCTGACTTTGGGGGGATGGGAGGACGACCAATTTTGGGCGAGGGATCCCCATCCCTCTGTTACATATCTGGATACATTCTTTTTACTCAATTACTAATTTTCTCAATTATTTACTCTTGAAATATTTTTGATTTTTGACTTTATTTTTGAAGCTATTTTTGAATTTTTGTTTTTGTTTATTCATTTTTGACTGAAGTACGGTAGTTAATTATTTTCTGAGGAAATTAGTATAAAAATTAATTGCTTATCATCAGACGCGTATTTTGCTGCTAGCTTCTTTGCATTGAATAACATTTCTGATCGAGTGATATTACCAGAAGATACTGGCTTATTATAATTATATGGTTAAGTGAACATACTTTCAACTATACTGCACAGCACAGCATGGCCGATTTGGGGGTCAACCGTTCTAAAAAGGTTGAAAATTGAGCTTTTTCGGGTCAAAATGACCTCAAAAACTAATATATTTGTTAAAATAGCATTAAAACTACTTTATTCCATAGCTTCTGGTCGTCTAACATTTCCCTAAAAATTTCCCATTTTTCCACTCTGGGGGAGGGTCTAGACCTCACACTCCTTTACACGTGCATGTCTGCCGTCAAATATCGGAGTACACGAATGGATCCTGCTACTTATGCTAAAACTGCAGCTCCTATTGCACCTATGTCCCTCTTACGATTGTCTAGAATGCATTCTGTTAAACATTGGCGAAAAATGAACTTTTCTCATTATTTTACATTCTCAGACAAACACGCAGTAATTGGAGATTGCAAGATTGAAAATCGAAAAAAAGTCAAAATAAAGTGTGTAGTGTAATAATCTTAATAATCTATAACTCTTATTTACAACCATACAACTACACATAGGCCTGGGGAGTCAAAGACCCCCGGAATTCGGAACACCCCCAGAATGAAATTTTTGATGTTTTTTCGCGATTTTTGTCTTTGTTTGTTCCATCAAATCTTTTATTCCGTAATTCGCTTGCTGCCTATGTATGCCTATAATCAATTGGATAAATATCATCCGAATATTTAAGCATAGGAATGGTTTGCGGGACTCAATCTTTTCTTTAAAGTGCATTAGTTTCAAAAATACGTTATTTATGCACAAAATAGCGTTTGTTCAATTTTTTCGATGTCTTTTTCCGCAAGAATCATTTTTGGTGTGAAAATTTCTTAAAAAAATTCAGTCATTCTAGAGATTTATGGAATAACTGTACTTATGTTATCATCATTTCATGGAGTATCGTCTACACGTATCAACCCGACGTACGCAGATTGCAGAATAATTTAAAAAAATTTGCTTGAAATATGTCTAAAGATAAGTCAGATTACTGCTCCATAATTTGCATTTATATGTACGGAGCAGAATAGGAAGTTATAAAGAATCCCAATCGAAACGGCCATAAAAGCAGGATAAACGATATGAAAATGTTTTTATCACTGGAAATCTTTATATGTAGACGCCTGAAAAGTCGTTTTTGCGTAAGGTACGAACGAATGCATACTTTTTACTGCCAGTGATGTCTCAATGAAATTTTTCTCAGAAAATAAGGCAAGATTGTGGTCAAAATAGAAAATTCATTACTTTCTCGCAAAAGCGCTTGACATTGACCATAAACTGTCAAGTGAAGCAGATTTTATGCATATAGTTTGTTGTAAGTCCATTCAGTTCGAAAAATCTGTCCAGCTGACACCACCTGACCCCTAGACCGGCCATGACGTGAATCTATTATTGTGGTGAAAAGTTAAGTAAAAATGCTTAAGAAGCACATTTTCTCTCGGGAAATCGACAATTCTGGGGGTGGCAGTCATTTTGCGAGGGGTCCAGTAGCCATTCTAATTGGTTAACTCCCCTACGAACACGTGTGGCTTCCCCTATCCGCCATTTTAAGTCCACCCTTTCGGTAATATAAGGTGTGCCGTTCAATATTAAGCAGTCAGCAAGACACCGGCGGAAGTAGCTTTGACGGATCTCTGTCTCCTCTTTCGTCCTCCGGCCCAAGTAGATCGAGCTCGCCATCCAGCCTGCACCAACAATTGCCGCTCAATGCCGATGCCAAGTGCATCGTTTGTAACGACAAAGCCAGCGGATATCATTACGGAGTAGTTTCGTGCGAAGGTTGCAAGGTAAACATGAAACTAATTTTCCTGATATTCTGTTTACATATTGAATTATAAATATTGAACTGAATTTTACTGTATTTTATCGAATTTAAATCGTAAGGCGTTTTTTTGGAATACTTTGAACTTTATCAAGAAACTTGGGTTGCTTTTCTGATTTATCATCAAGAAACTAAACCTGTACTTCATTTTTTCATCTTGTTTTACATGCAAACAGTAGAAGCGAATATAGAACGGATTTAACTTCCATTTTTCCCGTTGTTACTTGCCGAATAGCGAATTAATTGTTGATTGATTGCTTGCTACGAATTTGCAGGTAAACGTACGCGTACCTGCATCTCGCAAGGCAGGATTTATGCCATACAGATTGAATTTTCCAAAAAATTGATATCTGAAAATTTTGAACACCGAATAATTATTTCAAGAACTTAATGCATAAACATATGAAAATAGGTTTATTGATAACTGCATGAATATTTATTAACAATCCATAAAACTGCTAAGATAATGCCAGCTGCAGGCTTTTCAATATAGTTTCTAAATTTTCATTATGTTCAGATTTGCTGTGTCGCCTTTTCACCACAGATGCATAGCATGGCCGGCCTTGTGATTGGCCAGTCTGGGTGGGGGTCAGCCCAAGAACTTTATTGAGTCGAAATGACCTTAAAAAGTGGTATACATGCTAGAATAGCGTACAAACTGTCTTAATCCACAGGTTACGATCAATTTGAAGCACTTTTGGAAAAAATTTTGATATCCGTTCATTTTTGGCCTTCGTTTTGCCCTATTTTTCCCAAAAATTTCCCATTTTCCTATTGTGGGGCCTAGGCCATCAAATCTTCACCTCTATGTCTGCTTTTAACAAATCTTGCATTAATTTAAAAAGTTGTATGCAATTTTTATTTCAAGGCTGATCTGATATGTGGGATTGGTTAATTTAATTAATACATTTATTCATGTAGCGATTTTACTAATAATTAATACGTACCTGTTTTGTCTGTGATTTCAATACAATAACGTTTCTAGTGGCGAAAACATATATTCCCTAAAATACTGTCTATGTCTTATCAATCATTGATATTTTGTAACTTTGATAAAAATTGTAAAAAAAGTTTAGAAGAATTAGAGAAAATTCCGAAAAAAACTTTGAAATAAGATTCAAAATATTAAAAAATAAGGAAAAAATTGCGAGTAAACTATGAAAAAAAGATGAAAAAGTTCAAAAAAGTTCTTTAAAAAGATAAGTAAACTTTAACCGCTGTCTGTGCTTCAATAGATTAAAAAACAGATAAGCTCATAACATTGCTGAAACTATTTCATTATACGTCGATATTTATTCTCTGTCGCCCTCAACGAGATATGCCGTCAATTTTTTGAATATAAAGGCAATATTGGAAAATATTTAATATTGTAGACACTACGAATATGCTCAAATCACACAGTCCGGAGGAAAGATGGAGTTGACCCGACAAGTTTTCGAATTCCTGGGCGCGTAGGGCTTTGGGGTCTAAAACCCAAATAGAAAATGAGAAATTTTAGGATGAATGTAACTTTAAGGCAAAACGAAGACCAAGAATTGATGACCTTACAAACGTGCTTGAAAATGATCGGTTACTGTGGATTAACATCTAGTTTTTACGCTATTCTTGTATTTATACCAGTTTTTGAGGCAATTTTGCTCAAAAAGCTCTGACTCTTTAAAAATATAATAAATGAAAGAGGTATATTTAAAAAAGCGAAGTTCTTATCCCAGACCGACTATGTTCGCCATGCACGTCGTGTCAGCGTAAATCAACGAAAAATTAGCTTCTAGAAGGTAATTATATAAAGGCGTGAGATCCTATTAAATTGTATAATGAACTATCTCTTCCTTTTTGCTTTCTCATTCATGCAGAAAATGCACTCGGTCATAACGGCATTTTTGATAGTTTTGTGCAAAATTGCCGATGTGTGGGTGGTAAATACAGAGTGGCCCAGAAATAAGGCTACACTATGATCTAACAAGTCACAACTTGGGCTGTTATAAACATAAAACTTTAGGACCAGCTGCATTAGATAGATAAAAGCGTTTTCTTTCATACTGAGCACAAATTTTAGCCTAATGCAAAGAGTTCGGACGCTACCACAATTTCTTCACACCCTGCTTTGATATTGTTCAAACGCCGAAAGCGCCATTGGTTCTGCCATCAATTTGCTCTTTCTTTTGACGATACTTTAAACTTTTTGCACTCAATAGGACGTTTATCTACTCCGGAGGTATAAAAAATAAGCTAATCAATCAGTTTGACAGCATTCTTGTCAAACGACATCTCTACGCACATTAATCCTATACAATGCAGAGTTTCTTGGGTTGAAATTATAATAAATTGAGGTGTAAACAAATCGCCATAGCGCACGAACCGCAAGCAGCTGGCCAAATGTTTTTACGCGGCTTAAACAAAAACATTTCTAGCTATCTGATGCAGCTAGTCTTAAAATTCTATGTCAAGAATTGCTCAGGTTACAATGTAACATTGGGGTGTACCCTTTTTATGGGCCAACCTGTAAAAGATTCAAATAAAGTTTTAGCGGTTTCTTTGCTTTTGCAGGGTTTCTTTCGTCGCACTGTGCAACGCAACATTAAATATCATTGCCATAAAGATTCCAATTGCCCAATAACCAAGATTACTCGGAATCGTTGCCAATTTTGTCGCTTTGAAAAGTGCCTTGAAAGTGGAATGGCTAAAGAATGTGAGTTACTGCAAGCCAAGCACGTATCTCTGGGGGAATGGGGGAGTTCGGAACCCCCAAAATTCAGAAAAAATCGGACTTTTTAAACTTAATTTTTGTGCTATTTTTGGCCTTTTTGGGCTAAGTCCCCCAAAAAATTGATGTTGGTCCCCCAAGATAGGACGGCCAGCTACGTGCCTGCTGCAAGCCAGACCAATTTCATTCCTTACAATGTTTTTATAATATATTTGTGACGTATAAACATGCACTTGGGACTTTTTAAAATTCACTCAATAATTTCGAATCGATTCAATGTGACTTTATTGAGTTCGCTCTAATATTTTAATACATTAATAGTGGATTGTTTGATAAGTATTATTTGCCAGAATTCATTTTTAATCATGTACGTATTCTTCAGCCGTACGACAAGACCGGAATAGGAAACGAAAACAAAAAGACGAGGATGAGGACTCGCACACAACACATTATTGGCAGATGATTAAATCTATTGGAAATGCGTATCGGCAATTGGAGCAGCAACTCAACGTAAAGGATTTGTGTATAATAGCAACAATAATAATAACTTTTCAAATGAAAAACGAGTGATTTAAAGCCAGCTATTGTTGAAAGTGCTTAGATAAAATATTAGTTGAATTTGTGAAACTGACATGACGTATTTACACAACATGGTTGGTGTAGCGGAGTTGGTCTATTTCAGATCAGTCGTGGCCAAGGAGGTCAAAGGTTGGAGGTCAAAGAGGTCAGACGGGTCATCAAAATGGCTCTAATTTGAATGTGCGAGCTAGAGTGTCATCCAGACAGTCGTAGTCATAAAAGCTATAATAACCTCAAAACCTCCATAGCTAATAGCTCCTCAATGATTTCAAGCATTTAGAAAAAGTTTCATTTTATTATTTTCGGTCTTTTGTCTACCTTCCCAGAATGTCAACATTTCCCCTTTTTGGTGAGTCAAGTTCACAGTGTCATCTGCCTATGAAATTCAAATTGTATTTTGTATAAATTATACTTAATAGGTATTTGTATAAATTCAAATAATCAGCATCAAATTCAGAACATGATCAATATTATCGCAATATCAATATTATCCGCATGAAATCTTTAAATTTTTCCTTATCACTTTCATCATATTCGATTCCCTAATTTATTAAAGTAGATGCCACCAGACATGGCAGCGCCAAATTTTTCTGATGTAGGTCCAAAGATTTTCAAATGTCAAAGAAGTGTCGAAAATTTTTCGGTTTCGAGCTTTGTACACTAAATTGGCATTAAAAAAATCGCAAAACACGATAAAAAATTTTAAAAATAATCCTAGGACCGGGCCGTGGGTTTTATTGATTCTATTTGGCTTGGTTTCTGAGGGAGACTATATCCTTTGAACTCATATTTGTAGGTATGCCAATCTCTTTTCACCTAGATATTAGAAAAAACTACGAATTTCTTTTGATTGGTATTTTTACGCCAATCCTTGATCGCCTTTTACTTCATCGTTTATGTTTTAAGCTGGAAGATGCTGACAAAATTGCAGAAGCCTGCATGATATTACAATTTGACGATGACTTATCAGATAAACTGATCAACTTTGCTCATCATATTCCCGGTTTTATGTCACTATCGGAGAGAAGCAAAGACATTTTATGGAAATTTGCTTCCGTTGAAATCGTGGTAAGCCTGGCCAAATTTAAATTAACTGAAATTGTTCAGGTATAATTGATACGTCAAGAGTTTGAACTAGATTAACGTGAATTATATCACCAAAACCTATCTTTAAAGCGGGTGTGATATGTTTTACAGAATTCTTCATAAATTACTATATGAGATAACAATTTTTTATTATAGATAGAAACTAAATTTCCTTATTTATTATGGATTGATTTTTTAAAGATTAAATATTATTCAAATTTGAATATACGAGTAGATTAATTTATGTGGCACATTATTTTTTAAATAAAACGTGAAAATAGCTTTTTATGTTCAGTATCTTTATAATTCTTTAATATGCGAAAATTGTAATGTGTTAAACGAACGACGCTTAGTGCGATTCTCGAAAGCCGCCAAGTCAGGCCGTTCGCAACTACTTCAACGCTTTCAAAATGCGTTTTCTGATTAAGTGAAATAAATCACTATTCGAATCTCATTGCAATATGCATTTCTTGCGATTTTAATAATTTTTATATTTTATTTATTTTTTGAATTTGATTAATTTTAAAATTAATCAATTCAATTAATTCAATTCACAAAAACATCTACTAGAATCCGGTAGATGACAAGAATTGAATTTTCAGTGCTTATCCTGTAATACCGCCCTCAGACCCCCACATAATTCAGTTGCTACCCATTTAGGCCAAACATGCACTTAAAGGGGGTTGGTGGTCTCCCAGGAAAAAAATGGAAAAATTTTAGGAAAAAGAGGCTAAATGATGGTCAAAAATAGTTGACCATCAAAATTTTTCATCAGAAATGCTTGAAATTGATCAGAAACAGTGAATTAGCGTATATAATTGTTGCATTATTTTAGCTTTTATGCCAGTTTTTGAGGCAAATTTGGTTCACAAAAGCTCTTATCTGAGCCACCCAAATCGGCTGACCCCCAGATTCGTCATGCAATGCAACCATCATATATGTATGTAGACACAAACTTCGCTACTTTCATTTGTGGTCGTCAAGATAATGTAGCGGGTGAGACATACATAATGTGAAATTAGATTGACTTTCAGACAACATTAATCCAAAAAATAGTACTAGTCTACTTATAGCGTCAGGTTTCACAAATATTTTTCAGGCTTTACGTTTTGCTTTGGCTGAAGCGCAATCTAATGCTCAAAATATTACCGAATCATTGATTCCGAATTCAGTGAGCAGCTGTGCTTCGACGTGGCGACTAGAATTACTAAGAAGTACGATTCAAAAAATGGCTCGATCTTTCAAACAACTTGATGTCTGTCAAGAGGAAGTTGCATTGCTCTCGGCTATTTGCCTAATGTCCAGTGAGAGGTTTTTTTATAGTCGAAAGATTTGTTTTCATCACATAAATTGGAAAAAGAAAATGAGAAAATGCTTAAAGGGTGATTTATATGGCGGTACTGATTAATGTAATAAGCTTATTCCACTCATTTTTTATATTATGTGTAGAAAATTCTATCCATTTTTCTTAGATCGCTGCCAGTTAGATCCTGCTGATCTTCCGTCTATTGAAAAAATTCAAGATTCCCTTCTGAACGCTTTGCAAATTCAAGTGCGTCTTCGTCGCTCCGAAAATCCGCTCATTATGTTTGCCAAATTGTTGATGAAGCTTTTTATCGTCCAAATTTTATCACTGGCAGGTTAGTATAATTTATTAACTTTTATTGTAGAAATAATAGTAATTTTGATGAAATATGGATACTTATTCGTTATTTAGAAATGTTAACGGTGACTTAGTATCAGCTACGCGTCAGAATGATTAAATCATCATATAATTATCTAATTAAAGAAATTTAATCATCTCAATTTTTCCATAATGCTCTTTTTCGTGCCTAATTGATAAGAAAGTTGGCAACTAATTTACAAATTTGGTATAATAATCTTGCTCTTGGTTGGTATGCAATGGATCTCACATAATGTATGTAATCACATGCTGGCAGGGCACAGGACATAAAACATGTTTCTTCATTTTCAACGTTCAAAACTGTAAAAAATGGAGAAAAATCAACTTTTTCGTATCTTTTTTCAGATGATAGCTGCATGGAAAAATTAAAAAATTTCCAATTTGCATAGTACGACTGGTCTGGATCATAGGTGGGCGGCACAAAATTCTGGGGGGTGCAAGATTTTTTAAAGGTCAAAAAAGGGTCTCAAAAATGGTGGTATGGCGAAAAAACACCATATTTCAACGTTTCTCATCGAGCACTATCCATTGACATGAAAAGTTTCAAAAATTGAATTCTGGGGGATTTTGGTTTGTTGGGGGGAATATTCGGCTTCTGGGGCCGTGCGTACCCCCACGCCCAGGTGTGGTCTGGATCTTCAGCTAAGGTAAAATTATTTTAGATTCATCTTGCTCGCTATTACGACCTAACGTTTTTCAAAGATTATAGTATTAAAAGCTATCAAAACAGGGTGAAATTTTTATAGCCTCTTGAGAAAAAAATCCTATTCGCAGTTATCATTTCTCTTATTAGTTCCAATTCCTTTTACAGAATTCCATATTTACAAACACGATATCGTTTCTTCATTTTTTTCAGATAATTGCCTAAGTTCAAGTTCGTTGGCTGGCTCGCAGACCGGCATGAAGAGCGAAACCGCTTAGAAATGCGTGTAGAACTATAAATGTGCGGTACAACGCAGGAAATCTGTCCAGGGGTCAAAATTTTTCGAAAAATGACTAGAAAAAATGCTTAAATCGGTAATGCCCTATTTGCTTTTTCCAGTCTTCCCTCTCAAGCTCTAAAGCATAAAAACTCGCAAGTAAAAGATGCTTCTTGCAAGTCGTTTCTGAGAGCTTTCATAGCTTAGTACAATAATAATGTCGAACTCCTACACCGATGTTCGCAATGCACGCTTATTTTCAGCTTATTTTAATTAGTTTTTCAATTTTTAATAATTTTTAATACTTCACTTCATTTATTGCGCTTCTTATTTTTTATCCCTTTTATCTTGCCAACAGTTTTTACGCTCGTGTAGGTAAGGTGCTCCAGGCTCGTGAAAGTTAAATTGCTCCACTTTATTGTATTATATTGTGTCGCGTTCTGATTGCTCATTTTCATTGTTCTTTCGTGTTTTTGCTCAATAAAACGGGTTATTTTATTAGTGCCTAAATCCCACTAACTTTCCGACGCTCCGCGCCGGATTATCGCTAAAGTTATACTTTTTCGCACAAAGTTCCTGAAAATCTTTAAATTAAAAAAACAATTCACTAGATATCGTTTTCAACAAAAGTATGTAGACATGGAAAGCGGCCAGCTATCTTGAAAGTAACTATAGCCTAATTCACATAAGTTTGGGCATAAATTTCAAGAATTTTTTCGAAAGTAAGCCGACGGATTACGATAATTATATATCAAATCAATGCTATTATCATGTCGGTTTATTGTCGGACATAGTTTTTAAAATTTATGCCAAAACTTGTGTGAAACAGACTAGCCCATTTTCGTACCAAAGTTGGGGAACCGCAGGGGAATGAGGGGTATTAACCCCCTTCCCACTGAGGGATCAGCCAGACAGGTACTGTCCGGCAATTTCGAGCTAATGAAACGTTTTTTGCATCGTTTTTCGAGGTCGGAACTCAGAAGCAGTAAAAATGTCCAAGTTTTTCCAGTGCTTCACGCCGGGTTAGGATTTTGTACTCAAAAAGCGCCCAGAATTGATGGATTTTGGTATTTTTTAGTTAAAATTAATGTAATGCAGTCAAACTAAAAATACTATATTACCATGAAAAAACCTTTTGCAGGCTATTGTCCATGTTGATCGTTTAAACAGCAAAAACCTCGTGCATATTAAATTTTGTTTTGGATTTCTGGAATTTCACCTCCCCTTCCGTTCCGATTCTGACATTGTGTACCTATGGTATCGTCTCGCTTTGAGAGTCCTGGGCATACGTGGGCATCAAGAAAATTCTGAGGGGGGGGAGTGCAAGATTTTTTGAAGGTAAAAAAATGGCCTTAAAAATGGTGGTATGGCGATAAAAACACCATTTTTCGACGTTTCTCATCAAGCACCATCCATTGGCATCAAAAAATTGCGGAGAAAACGAAAAAAATTTTCAAAAATTGAATTCTGGGGGGGTATTTTGGTTTCTGGGGGAGGTGCATACCCTCCACCCCCACGCCCAGGTGTGGTCCTGGGACCGGTTGCTCGACTTCACCTTAATAAAGGTCAACCATTAAAAATTAATTTTTAATGGTTGGCCGGCTGCTCGACTTCACCTTAACGCCAACGACCGTTACGGAACCATTAACGCTAATGTAAAATCATAACTAATGGTTTCGTTAAGAAGGAAAATTAATTAATGGTTGCGTTAAGGTGAACCTTTATTAATGATCGAGTCGAGCAACCGGGCCCTGGACCCGCCACTGATATCGCCTATTTATAAAATATTCAAACCAGGAGGTACATACTGCGATATTGCCAACAAAAATTATTTTTACATTGGGGATGAATTGAGCCGCTAACCCCCTAGTCACTATGTTCCTGACAGGTACATACACAATGCGCCCCTTAAAGATGAAGTTTTGATCAGCCGCGGCATGGATTTGCGACACGAATCAGATGACGCAAAGCGGGCGACACCAAAGCTCTGGAGGGAGTGCAAGATTTTTTCAATGTCAAAAAATGGTGGTATGGCGAAACAACACCATTTTTCAACGTTTCTCATCGAGCACTATCCATTGGTATCAAAAAATTGCGAAAAAGACGTAAAAAATTTCAAAAATTAAATTCCGGGGTTGGGGGGTTCATACCCCGAACCCAGGTATGGTGGGCACACATGGGCGTGTGGGGCTGGTTGGACTGAATCCTCTCGAGAATTCGGAATACTACCCAAAGATCGATACTCCTTCTAAAAAATCAGCCCATTATGCTTAAAGTAGATTTTTTGACATCTTTTGATCGAATCATTTGAGTCTGAAGTTAGAAATTTTCGAGTCTTAACCCTCCTGTTACCAAGAGGTCACGGACCCTAGACTTACCAAGGACTAGATCAAAAATATAGTCATTGGAGAGATAACAAAAATGAATAAAAGTATACTATTCTGGAGCATGAGAATTTCAAGAATGTCATTAAGTTTGCACAAAACTGAAAACCAATTGAAAAAAACGTATTTGAGCATTCAAAAATGTGTAAAAAATGCGATCTGCGACACGCGTAACAGATAAAATCAAGCTTTTCTAATTAAATACAGGTCAATGTTTTCTTCTGCTCAGTAAAACATGTATTGCAGTAAAAAAAGAGGGTACTGAGAAGCTTGTCACTTAAGAATTTATGGCCTCACAGTAAAGTGCAAAAAACAAGCAACTATAGTCAGTTTCACACAACTTCGGTCATAAATTTCAAAACCATCTCCGACAATAAGCTGACAGATTGCGATTATAGCATTAATATAATATATAATTATCGTAACCCTCGGCTTACTGTCGATAAATTTTTAGAATTTATGCACGAAGTTATGTGAAACAGACTATAGATCATAGATCTAGAGCTCGGTAAAAGGGTTAACGGAAAACGCAGAAAATTAGTGCAAAAAACCAAAAAATGCTCGAGAAATCGTAAAAACTAAAAGATTCTCGCTTTGTTTATACGCAGAGTACTCTTCTGACGCAAAAATAAAGTTTTTAGAGTGTAAAGTCAGTGAAACTCATCAATGAGAACTACTCGGCGCGAAGCGCCGGAAAAATTCGAAAAATCGTCATAAAAAATGGTCAAAATCACAAAAATACGCACTTTTCTTTATTGCGCTCAATATTTTTGACAAGAGGACGGCCGCATATCCGTGCATTTCGAAACTTTTTTAAAGCACTTTTTAAAATTTCTCCGTTTCCCGCTCCGATACGCCTTTTTTGTTGAAAACTGTTTTACTTCTTTTCAATTTGTAGACACATCGAAAACCCATTTAAGCTGCCCAACAGATGTGACAGCAAATTAATCTAAATAAATATGTAAGCATACATCGGGTGCATTCACTTAAAGAAATGACATCTTTGTGCAATTACGAGATAAGAACGCTCGTAACGCAAATGCTCCAAGGTTAAGTAAGTAATCCCGCTACCTATGTAACAAAACATGATCTATTGTTTTTTGTTTACTTCCATAGTCAAAGTACATGAATTAAATTAACACGACTTTTTGACGCTAGGTTTCGCAAATATTAGCATCTGCTATTTCTATAGACTACGACACAACGAAAGCAAAGTCAACGAGCCATAATTGTTTCCATTCACTACATTCGAAAAATTTAAATCACTATCATTTCAATAAAGTGCGACGAAGCAAATAGAACGGCAACCAAAATGGCGGGGCCAAAAATAGAAGAGCTTTCAGGAACAGCGTATGACGATTGCGGCAACTGAACGGGAGATACTGAAATGAAGCATTTAGATATAAATGTCATATAATGGCGTGCAAAAACAGGAACTTTTCTGGGAGAACACAGATAATCAACCTTGTTTCCGTACAGTTTGATCTTTTAGTTTTTTGACTATTATGAAGCTCCAGCTAAGTCATCGATCGAGAACACAAGGTTTAGGAGAGGTTTCGGATCACACGTGGGCGTAGGGGTTCGGGGGTATGCATCCACAGAAGGCCAAATACCCACCCAAAAACCAAAATGCCCCTCCAGAATTCAATGTTTCGAAATTTTTTGTTCCTTTCGCAATTTTTTGATGCCAATGGATAGTGCTCGATGAGAAACATTGAAAAATGGTGTTTTCGCCATACCATTAGTTTTAAGACCATTTTTTTGACCTTTGAAAAATCTTGTACTCCCAGAATTCTGGTGTGCCCACATATGTTCCGTAGTCATTTGATACAAAAAATCCCAAATTTTCAAAATCTTCCATTTTTGTGATTATTCGACGCCGAAAGATAGAACGTGACGAAGAATGTAGCTAAATTGTTTTCGTTCCTACAAAATTTGTTTTAGCACTTTTTGGTCTGTGATAATTTTTTACCCCTTGCGAGAATTCGGAGGCTTCTATAGTGTGGACTTATAACGACCATATTTGAACTTGGGGGGTATGCACCCCCCAGAAATCAAAATAGGTATCCCCCAGAATTGAATTTTTGAGAATTTTTGTTTTTCCGCAATTTTTTGATGCCAATGGATAGTGCTCGATGAGAAACGTTTTAAAATGATTTTTTCCGCCATAGCATCATTTTAAGGCGATTTTTCGACCTTTGAAAAAATCTTGCACCCCCCAGAACTTTGGTGCCGCCCACCTACGATAACGATCAAGCATGGATATGGAGGGTATCGGTGATACCAGTGCAATGGTCAGCGGTACGAACGTAGAATATTTCAATGAAAAAAGATTAATTGTCCAGCAGCTATGCACAGCATAGCATCTTTGTTCTGAGTAAGTGAAACCAAAAAATTTTCCTAAAATGCTCTTTTTGGGCTGTAAAACGGTGGTACGCGTCAAAAACACCATTCCTGTTTCCAACGACGCTTTATATTATCTAGAAGGTGTCATGAATAGCAAACGGTGAAAACGTAAAAAGTCGCTCCTAGTTTACTCCATCTACTTCCCATAGCTACTGCATAGCTAACTTGCTGCTTTTTCAATCGTTTTTTGGTTCAATAGTTAATTTTAATCTGCAGGCCGCTGAATATACTTCGATTTTTTGCGTTGCTTAGAGAGATTTTTAACAGATTTCGCGACTTTAGGCATCTAAATAGATAGCTTCTTCCTAGCCCCTCCTTTCATATCCTTAATGAAGCCCAATTTCAAGTATATTCACTTTTTTTATTCCATCAGAGCATTGTTAACTGAAATGAAAATAATTCAGGAGCAGGTGATAAATCTTCAATACCAGTATTCTCGCCGTGTTCACATATTTCAGGAAAAGATGACAATTATTCTTATATTCTCAATCCTTAAAATTAAAATCATATCCGTCTCAAGTACACCTTAGCTGTGCAAACAGTTGCATAAATTTTGTGATAGTTGACTGGTTATTCTTTCTTAAATTTTGAATAAGAATAAAGTTACATCAATTTCTACCTAATATAGCCAGCCAGCTGAAGTTTCACCGTAGTAAAAATTGTTGAAAAACTCAAACGTTCGAAAAAAATTGCACCAGAAATTGTCTGACAAATACTTTCTGAGATAGGGGTAACTGAGGATCATCATACATACGTGCAAGGCCGTATTTAAGGGCGCCATCCACTTGGCCAGAAAAAAATTTTGGAAGGTTAGATAATGCACGGAAAGATGGAAAAATTGGATGTTTTTGTCCTAAAATATTCAAAGTTTAAGTAATTTCCATCATTTTTGCCCGAGCACGATCAAAAAATGACTTTTTTAGCTTTTTCCGAAAAAAAAAACTTTTTCAAAAACTTCGAATCTTATGATCTTGATGGATAAAGCGTGTCGGAAAACGTCGAAAAATGCGGCTTTTGCGAGCTATCCCGACGAATTACCCGAGTTATAGACCAATTATTGTTGGGTCTGCCCCCATGGCCAAATCCTGGATACGGGCCTGCATACATGTAACGCTGGGAATTTCGAGTAGGGCGTCCACGGCCCGTTCAAACAGAGGGGGTGAAGGACTTCAAATTTCGGCAAAAAACGACGAAAAAACATCAAAAATAGGCAAAACGCCAGTTTTCTCCAAGAATAGGGGTCAAAAATTTCCGGACTAAGGAGGATAGAAGGATGTCCAACTTTGAGCCAGTGATCGGATCGAGGGTACTTTCTAGACCCTCGGCCTCGGCCTCGGCGACTTAAAATCCTTGCCTCGGCCGAGGGTAATGCTGAGGGTCAAGCTTATACACCTAAATGCATAAATAGTACTCTTAGAATATTTTGTATGCACATGATCTAGAGAATAATCGTAATATTAAACACTTTATCGAACTAAAACAAATGTTTATTGCTGTTAGCCAGAATTCTTATTTCAATCTGATGATGAAGCGGATAATTCATCATCGAAATCTAGATCATCTGAATCAGAGTTAGCCTCATCTATTTCGTCTTCTTGTGCTATCGCATCATCGTCGTCGTCATCCTTTATCAGATTCTTTAAAGTCACACTATTATAACCAACTGCTTTGAGATAGTGCTTTAGAAAAAGGAGTTTTTGAACATTTGATACAGATATGAAATACGAGTATAGCAAAATCGAATCGCTGAAGTAAAGAACAATGACTGAGAAAACACTACTTCAGAGAACAAAAATTTCATGCAGAGTCGATTCACATACAAGTATTTCGATAAAAGTCGAGATCGAACGCATAATATGTCAAACAATCATTCTTATTTTCGATACTAGTAGATTAAATGCGCGAAGGATTCATGGACTGAAGTCAGCAGCATGAAATGAAAGCATCTTTAATTTAACAGGTTGCCGTCGAAGACTCGGGAAAGTTAATAGGAAATACGGCTGAACAAGCAGTTAAAAAGTTTTTTTACTATAAGTAAGAAAACAGTGTCGAAGAAATAAACGAACAAACGAAATCAGCAATGTAAAGACAGAACTGCAGCCATTGTTTTGCTCGCTTTTGCAGTAATGCATGTTTAAACACGTTTTTTCAGTCATCCACAGTGGCGTATCTACAATTTTCCTAAGGGGGATGGTATCCCAACTTTCCCAAAAATAGTCAAAAATAATCCGAAAATTTTCCCTTAACACGCGAAATAGCGTTTTTTCAGTGTTTTATATTCGGGGTGGCCACTGGTTTCCCAAAATAAAATTCCCGGGTTTCCCGGGTGACTTATGGACAATTTTCCGGTTTTAAATCATGCTTTAAACACACATTACAGATGCAGAAGTGTCATGATAAGAAGATGAAAAAGGATAAGGCACAAGCAACTTTTAATCAAACAAATGCAAATACTACACGAAACGTTTTGGAACAATCATAATTTCTTTTTCAATGATGCTAACGAGTTGTCGATTGCAGTTCTCGCAGCCTATAATATAGTACAGTAGCGATTTTAGTGTGGAAAAAAGGGTTTTCGATCTTTGGTAGTGTATTTCAGCTAATTTCTGGGTTTCTCAAGCCAAAAATTACTAAAAATTGTCTCAAAAGGCGCGAAGTGCCAAAAAATTTGACTTTTTCATTATAAATGCAAATCCTGCCATTTTAAACATATATAGATAGGACCAGTGGCAGATCTAGAATTTTCCTAACGGGGAGGGGGCGGTATCCCAACTTTCCCAAAAACAGGTCCAAAAATTTGCCCTTAATGCGCAAAACAGCGTTTTTTCGGTTTACATTGTATACTTTTACATAAAATCACTCGACGCAATATTTTTCTAAAAATTTCAAAATGTTAGACAATTTTGTGCGAAAAAATCATTAAATTTCTTTGACTATAACAAAAATCTGGTGCGAAGCGCCGAAAAATTTGTGAAATTAAGGCGGATAGACGTCTAGAAGCATGATTTACTGCTTGATTTCCTGTATTTATAGCATTTGATATTTTTAATTGAAAATAGAAGAAAACTATGCAAAAATAGCTGTTAAAATTGTTTTGAAACCTACATTAACAGAAAATGGCTTCCAGGCAGTGATTTTTTGTACAGTCTGTTTGTATATACATACACAAAGATGGTTCCTAAAAGTCTTTATACATTTTGTATACACAAATTTTTGGTTACTATGATATAATACGGTAGCGACTTTAGTGTGGTAAAAACAGATTTGTTCGATCTCTGGTAGTGTATTTTAGCTAATTCCTGGTTTTATGAGGGCAAAAATCATTAAGAATTGTCTAACAACGGCGCGGAGCGCCGAAAAATTTGGCATTTTTCCTTTCGAAATGCGATTTCTGCTATTATAAAGATATATAGGACACACAATTACTCATTGCGGCGCGAAGCGCCGAAAATTTTTGCGAATTTCCGACCTTTCTTTCTTTGTACATCGGGAATAATCTTTGCCGAATACAAAAAAAGTGCTTCTATGTCGCCAAGAAAGTAAACAAATGTCATTCAAAAGTAAACAAATGACCATAACTTCTGAAATTTTTCGGGCGCGAAGCGCCGAAAAAATTTCAGAAGTTATGGTCACTTATGGCCAAAAATCATTGCTAATTGCTAATCCATTCTTTATCTCGCCAAATATTTTGGTCAATGGGGGGACGGCCGCCCCTCACCCCCTTAAATTCGCCCCTGTATAGGACAAATAATCCCTCATTTCGGCGCAAAGCGCCGAAAATTTTTGGGAATTTTACACCTTTTTACAGTTTTTGTCTTCCCAAAAATCATTGTACGTTTTGTTCACAGAAATTCATGGGTACTATAATATGATAGAGTTGCGACTTTAGTGTGGTAAAAACAATTGTTCGACTTTTGATAGTGTATTTTAGCTAATTTCTGGGTCTATGAGGGCAAAAATCACTACGAATCGTCTTAAACGGCGCGAAGCGCTGAAAATCTGACATTTTTCCTTTTGAAATGCAATCTCTGCCATTTATAAAGATATATAGAACACATAATTACTCATTTTGGCGCTAAGCGCCGAAACTTTCTGCGAATTTCAAACCTGTTTTGCAATTTTTGTCTTCCCGAAAATCTTTGTACGTGTACAAAGACGGTTCCGAAAAGTCTTTGTACATCTGGAAAAATCTTTGCCGAGTACAAAAAAACACTGTTGCACAAATGTCTTAACTAACAATAGTACAAATAGCTACTAGCTGTTTCAAACAAAGAGAATACACAAATAGCAATCAACGATGTGGCAATGGGCGAGAAGAAAAACGGAAATAAATGCTACATTATAAAATATAAAAACACGTAAACTAGCATATTAAAAGCGATAAAAATGTAACATTGTACTATTAATTCAATATTTTTGGCCTCCGGAAACTGAGTTCAAACTAAATTTCTTGACGAAAATCCCGGGTTTTCCCCGGTGCCTAAAAATTCCCGGGCTTTTCCCGGATTCCCGGGTGAGTGGCCACCCTGTACATTGTATACTTTTACATAGGATCAATTTTGACGCAATATTTTTTCTAAAAATTTTAAAATTTGCGACAATTTTGTGCGAAAAAATCATTAAATTTCTTTGACTTTAACAAAAATCTAGCGCCGGAAAATTTGTGAAATTAAAGCGGATAGACGTCTAGAAGCATGATTTACTGCTAGATTTCCTGTATTTACAGCATTTAATGCGCAACATCGAAATTTCTACTTGGAAATAGAAGAAAATTATGCAAAATAGCTGTTTCTGCTGTTAAAATTGTTTTGAAACTACACAGAAAACGGCTTCCAGGTCGCCAAGAAAGTAAATAAATGTCATTAATAGGTATCTTGATTAATTATGGCCACTGACGGCCAAAAATCATTGCAAATCGCATATCCATTCTTTATCTCGCCAAATATTTTTGGCCAATGGGGGCGCTCCCCCTTAAATCCGCCCCTGGTCATCCATTTCTGGTATAGCATGCAATATGACGGAAGCTGCACTGTACTTTCCGATCCATGTAGCGAGCACGAGAATTAAAACTTAGTCATCATATGAATATCAATTGGCACTTTACTGTATGTAACTTGGTGTTACTGGGTGCGCGCCTAAAACCATAAGAAAAGTCAATATGTAAAAAACAGCCTGTGTACTGCAGATGCATGCTAATTAGTTAATATTCAACGGATATATAAAACTTATTCAAATTTAATTTTAACCCTCGGCGCTTTTCAGCTTCGTCCTCGGCGCCGAGGCTCTAAAAACGCCGAGCCTCTGCCGAGGCCTCGGCCTCGGTCCGATCACTGCTTTGGGCGGAGGGGCGAAATCCCCTGTTACATGGTGGGAATGTTTATATGTGGTGAACTCACAAATCCAGGAACGCCTCCGGGATTGCCATGATCGCTTCTCAATAATGCCGTTGAATGAATCTGTCGAACGCCCATGACACCAATTCGTCGCGAAACTGCACTTATCATCTTCGATCGAAATATAGCTGAGGAAGATAGATCAATAATGCAACGAACAATATGCCTGAAAACAACTGTGTGGAAAAAATTGAAAAGGAGTGACAAGACAAGATATTATGTGACGTGGCACCAAGCTGGCAGCATTGAACGGGTGAACGTTTAATGATTTAGAAATAACAAGGTATCAGCAGTGGCCATAAAAATTCCTATTTTTCATGACCTTATTAAGTACAACAAGGGTATTTCGAAAGCAAACGCACACAATACAATTAAAAATTTCGACCCTTTTTCTGTTTTTGTTTCAGTAAAAATAAACCTATGCACACGTACAAAAACGGTCATGAAAGGATTTCGTACAGTCGGAAAATCGTCTACAATAAAACACAATACTGTAATCAGAAAATTTAATGCTCAAATGTCAAGGAAAACAGTACAATAAAGGATTCGATGAATATTTCTTACGAAGTCAATGAACACGGGTAAAATGCAGTTAAAAACGATATAGCGTGACAAGAAAACGCTGTTCAAACAACTGCGTATATACAATGAGAAAAAAGCGAAAATTTATTTACCTACTTCAGCCATATGCTAATTATTCTGTAAGACAGGAAGCTGACATTCGAATTAAATTCATAAGAAAAAGATGGAAAAGAATCCGGGCGTCATCCACCTTCATTGAGGTCTTGAATCAAATAGACACACCCTTATTCACGATTTTGTTCTATGGTGAGGGGCACGGTAAGACCAAAATGTTCAAAAATACAATGAGGACCAAAAGATGAATTCAGCAAGAAACATTTACATCCACTAGAGCTGTATAACCTGCAAATTTTGGTACTTGACCTCGAATATCAATTCCTTTCAACAGCTGAGGGTCTGGTGTGATACGCTCAAGCGCCCAAGCAGCAAACTAACAAGAGCGTTCTTAATGTTGAACAGTAACGTTGAAATTCATGAAAAACCGACATTTTTCTTACTTATTGAACCCTTTTACGCGAGCTGGCCGCATCGAGCCCCTTTATTGTGGGCCAGGAAATTCTGAAATTTCAGCACTCTAAAACGCATTTCTGCATTACAAAAACTGTAAGAAACCGTGCTGAAAATGAGGATTTTCAAACACAGTGAAGTTTTAGAGCAAGTCGTCGATAAATATGCTGCAATCGGCGAAGCACAACGAAGCGCAACTTAATAACAAGTACTTATCTAATAAATCTATCCGGCACGAAGCACCGGAAAATTTTGAAATTTTACTCCTCCAAAACGCATTTTTTCATGGCGGCCCCCCGGAAATGAAAAATAATTTTTAAAACACACAAGGGTCTCCCAAAGGAAAAAATAAAAAATTCTCAAAGTAGGTGTAAAACACCACCAAAAGAGCTTTTCAGCGTACTTTTGAGCTATTAAGTAGTAAACTTAAAATTTTTCGGCGCTGTGCGCCGGATTTATCGTTCATATTTAGATTTTGTCTTCTAGCCCGGCCAAAAACCGCTCAAATTTGAGTTAGACATGTAGAACACGTCAAATTTTTTAAATTCATTTTCTGTATTGTTTTTCTTTGTAAATAACAAAGATTAATTACAAAGACAGAGGTAGTGATTGACCGGGGCGACTCTTTTGGTTGGGGCAGTAGTGGGGTTGAAAAAAATCCCAGGCCCCGGCCCCAGCCGGGGCCGGAGTCAGACAAGGAAAATATTATTGCATGACACATACTTGGGGTGGGCATAGGAAAAGAAATAATGAGCGCCTGCTCCATTCAGTAGTAAATGGCAAGCGCAAAGTTAGGTGTGCCTTTTCAAATCAAGTTTTATTACTATTTCAAAAGAAACAAATTTAGTCCAGTGTTTCATTGTCTGAATCATCAATAAATTCTATGTCGCTGCTATCATCACACTCAACATCATTTGAATCTTTACTACTGCTACTGCTGCTGCTTGCGCCGCATTCTACATGTTCATCAGCCAAAGTTCTTGGGAGCTTCCACGTATTAAATCCATACGTGGGCAGCAAGAAAATTCTGGGGAGGGGGTGCAAGATTTTTTTGAAGGTCAAAAAATGGCCTTAAAAATGAAGGTATGGCGATAAAAACACCATTTTGCGACGTTTCTCATCAAGCACTATCCATTGGCATCAAAAAATTGCGAAAAAAACGGAAAAAATTTCAAAAATTGAATTCTGGGGGGTTATTTTGATTTCTGGGGGGTATTTTGGTTTCTGGGGGTGCATACCCCCCAAACCTCCACGCCCAGGTGTGATTAAATCCAATTGTTCGCAAATATGCTTTAGAAATTAGAGCTTCTGAGCTTCATCCCTAGCAAAGAATTTTTCATCCCTCCCGCAAAAAAATTTTCACCACCCCCCAGAATTCACACTTTTTTAGAAAAATTATAAGAAGTAACTCGATTTAAGCGTTTTTAGCGTGCTCAAAATTGTCAAATTTTTGGCGCTTGGCGCCAAATTGGCATTAAATGGTCGTATCATGACTATATTTTGGTCAATTTAGTGGAATTTTTTCGAAATGTTTTCGTGTTTTCATTTTCTTAAAAGATTGCGCACCATCAGAAACGCTTAAAAATCGCGTTTTCAACGCATATCGAGCGTTGTTACGGTAGAAAAGGCACTTTAAAATTTTTTTGATCTCACCTCCCAGAAATTTTTCACTGTGCATGTCTGGAAGTGAGTAAAAATGATGGCACACAGTCAATGCCGTAACAGAGCATAAATTTTCCAAGCATGTTAAAATAAGGAACAAAGACTTTGAATATATATAAATGAGAAAGCTCAAATGAAGAACATAAATGATAATCGTTATTAACAAAATTAGAAACAGAAGTAGTGGAATCACAGAGATGTAGTGATTGGGCGGAATAGGTATTGGACGTAATAAATGAGAAATATATAGCTTATCGGATCGGTCGCAATTCTGCAGTGTAGTTTACTTCCGCCTATTATTCACTTCCGCTGCAATAACTATTATGCAAGAAACGCGTTATAGTGGAATCACACAGATTTACAGTGGTCGCCATGAAATGACGCGCCATCACCCTCAGATTATAATGGATGGTGCGTTGCGAGCGCCGCGTTACGTCCATCATGCGCCATCATCTCTTTTTTCTATTCAGCGCCATTAACCCCCTTCATCCCGTTAATCTGGCGATGCGGATGGCACAATTTAGCTATTAATAGCGCCAACAAAGGAAGCGCGCACATGGGCGAGCTTCCTTCTTGTTGGTGCTATTAATAGCTAAATTGCGCCGTCCGCATCGCCAGATTAATGGGATGATGGAGGTTAATGGCGCTGAATAGATGAAAAGAGATGATGGCGCATGATGGACGTAGCACGGCGCTCGCGACGCACTCATCCATTATAATTCTGAGGGTGATGGCGCGTCATCTTTCATGGCGACCACTGCACGCGATTGGGCGGAATAGGTATTGGATGTAATAAATGTGACATATATAGTTCATCGGATTGAATGCAATTCTACAGCGTAGTTTACATTCGCCTATAATTAACTTCCGTCCTAATAACTATTATACAAGAAACGCGTTTTAAAGCAGGCGGTTCCCATTCAATTGAATGTTTTTTGTAAAAATAAATTTTTGAAAATGTCCAATTTCCAACTAGAAATAGAACGTATTTGTCAACTCTAAATCTTTCAACCACTAGCTACGAATAACGAGATAAAAGTAGAATTTGGTTTGATTAGTGAAGTGAAGGAATCGAAAACATGCAGATTGTCCTGAACATTTGTTCAGTAAAAGCTCATTTATACACAGTAGCAAAGATATAACAAGGACTAAGTATACACATGGTCGAATCAGTACAGTTCTCAAAATTAACACTTGCCCATTGATAAATAACTGGCAGTATCACATCCTGTACAAAATACGAATTACACTAAATTTTTTCCCGGCCCCGGCCATTTTTTGACCTTGCCCTGGCCGGAGATGCTGAAAAATGGCCGGGGATAGCCGGGGCAGGGCACCAGTCGATCACTAGACAGAAGTTAGAAATTATTCATCGATTGAATAATGAGAAATCAATTATGTAGATTGTTCATATGATAGATTTGTGTTACATTAGTAGGTATGGAATAATTTGAAAAAATTTTTCTCAAAATTTTTTTCCACCATTGCATAGAGCTCGTTGAGATATGCTCAAAAATGCGTTTATTTTGCCCATCACCCTATGGTTCTCGAGATATTTGACCTAAAAATTTTCGGCTCCACCCCGAAATAAAATCCTGGATATGGGCCTGTATCTGGTTTATTTTGATGAAGATAGTATTAATATCAAAAATTAATACTAATTCTATCATATATTAATTTTTAAGGCATAAGATCGGAGCGAGTGACGCTGAATCGCATCCCAAGGCTTATTTCAAATGCTAGAACCTTTATTTTGGTCAGTCACATGAATCTACAGAAACAATCCAAGCACCGCCTCATTTGTTTCCGACTTGACTCAATTTGTCCTCTTTTTGAATCCAGCTACCAACAACTTTCTACCATTACCTCAGATGCGAGCAACTGCACTCATACGCCCTTCTAATATGACTATGTTAATACATATGTGAATCAGCTGCACGAATGCCAGCTTAAGATCAATAACAAATGTAAAATTAAATTAATAAAACTTCGACATTTTGGCTCTATAAAACGCATTTTTGCATTACAGCAAATTTTAAAATACGTTCAGAAGACGAGCATTTTCTAATGTAGTAAAGTTTAGAGTATGTTATCGATCAAAATGTTGCAATCGACGTGGCGTGCTGGGAATATTATTAAAAAACGGCAGAAATGATTTGCAGTCAACTGCAGGTAATATAGTAAACAATATAAAATTATATGCAGTCAAAAACCAGCGGCCTAGACTGCAGGCAATATAGCACACAATGTAAAATTATATGCAGTCAAAAACCAGCAGCCTAGACTGCAGGTAATATAGCACACAATGTGATATTATATGCAGTCAAGTTCAATGTTTATTGATATGGGAAGCTGGCGCTTCGCTCGCATTTTAACCTGTAGTAGATGGTTTTAGAAGGCACTTTTATTTGAGATGGTCTGGCAGATTTGCTTCCTCAATAGGGAATGTTTTTTTGCGCTGCATGGGTAGCAGCTTCAATAGCTGCCCATCCACCCATTAGCGCATTTTGATGGGCCAGCGTAAGCTCTGGTCCTGCATGATAGATATTGCGTAGCTGTTGCTGTTCTTGTCCTCATTCTGGGGAATTGTTTTACTTTAGTGGAAATAAAATTATACAGCAGATACATATGATACTGGAAAAAATGGTGTGTGGCGACAGCAATTGCTTGCAGATTCAGATTGGTGCCAGACATGGGCTAAGCCTAAGGCATAAATGGAGCAAAAATTGCTCCGCTCGCTTCGCTCGCTCCGCAATTTTCGCTCCATTTATCTCAGGCTTAGCCCATGCGCTGGCATCAATGTGAATGCACATAACTAAGCCTAAGCCTAAGACATTGGTAACCCCGCTCAGTCACAGTCCCCCGCCGCTTCGGAGACTAATCCGAAACATTCCCAAATGCTTTTCGGAATCCTTGTTTCACATTGTCGAATAAACTTTGAAGCATTTTATTTCCACTAAAATAAAACAATTCCCCAGAATGAGGACAAGAACAGCAACAGCTACTCACGATCTATCATGCAGGACCAGAGCTTACGCTGGCCCATCAAAATGCGCTAATGGGTGACTGGGCAGCTATTGAAGCTGCTACCCATGCAGCGCAAAGAAACTTTCCCTATTGAGGAAGCAAATCTGCCAGACCATCTCAAATAAAATTGCCGGAATTTTTGCACTTTACCTGGAATTTTCTGTCTTTTCCTGAAACAACTTTTTCTGCCTTTTTAAAGGTCGCCGATTCCATAAAAATCAATCATTTCAGCGCGGAAAACACTGTATCATGAAAATTTCAAACACAAAATATGGAAATCTTATGTATTTAATATCCATTCTTACGTAGATATAAGCATCTATACATCGACCTAAGCACCTATACATTGACCTGAGCGGGAGCGACCTCGACCTAAGCAGCTTAAAACACCTTTTCAGATATACTAAGCCTAAGCCTAAGTATATTAGAAGCAATAACTTAGATTTTCCAATATCTTGTCAAGTAAAACCGTAAAAACATGAGAAAAATGGAAATTTTTTTAAAGTTTTTTCAAAATTTCAAACAGAAAAAAATAATAGTTTCCGCGCAAAATGATTGGTTTCTTGGAATCACCGGCTAAACTGGCGAATATGTGTACCAAACGAAAAGTTGCAAGCAGTACATCGATTGATAGTTTCTAGAGCTGATTTCAGTGAAAAAATTTGAGTGGGTCGGCATTATTGATGGATTTACTGTCGTTTAAAGATATCAGATTATCAAGGGGACTACATGAAGAAAAATCGGAAAATCGAAAAAAACGTAAGTTGCAAGCAGTACATCAATCGATAGATATTCTGAAGCTGATTTAAGTAAAAAAAATTAGGAGTGGGTCGGCATTATTGATGGAGTTACTGTCGTTTAAAGATTTCATATTACCAGCATTGATAAGATATAGGAAAATCTAAGTTTTTGCTTCTAATATACTTAGGTGGCATTCGTGTAGCTGGTTCACATATGTATTAACATAGTCATATTATAAGGGCGTATGTGTGCGGTCGATAGCATCTGAGGAAGCGAGAGAAAGTTGCTGGCAGTCGGATTGGCGTGGACCCCTTGCTCTAAAGTCCAGAACCATAACCAATCGACTAACGCTGGTTAATTTCGATAAAGATTGCAAGGTATTCGTGATGTTTTGCTGGTTTACCAGCTGATTGAGGCTTAGGCTTAGTATCATGGACTGACCAAAATGTTGGTGTCAGCGTTTAAAATAAGCCTGAGTAATGGGATGCGTTGAGCGCGGAGCGAGCGAAGCGAGCGACGCGAGTTGCATCCCATTACTTAGGCTTATTTTAAACGCTAGCACTCTACATTTTGGTCAGTTACATGAATCTACTGAAAAAATCTGATGACTGCCTTATTTGTTTTCGACTTGACTCAAATCAAAGCAGTTAGGTGGCAGCTTTCACCGGATACTACTTGCTGTATACGTACCTATAACGTGGCTATCTTAATACATATGTGAACCAGCTACACCAATGCCTACCTAGGCTTAGGCTTAGTATATCTAAAAAGGTGTTTTAAGCTCCTTAGGTCGAGGTCGCTCCCGCTCAGGTCATTGTATAGATGCTTAGGTCGATGTTTAGATGCTTAGGTCGATGTATAAATGCTTTGGTCGATGTATAGAGATTGACACTTTAAATGTCTTTAACTCTTGACCGGAATGAGACCCACGCAAAATTTTTTTTAATATGATCGTCTCATCGAGGTCTATCGAATGGTGTATCATTTGCTAAATTTGGTTCGGTACACATATTCGCCAGAAATTCCGAATCACCGACCTTTAAAATGCCAGAAAAAGTTATTTTAACCAAAAAATAAGAAATTCCGGTAAAGTGCAAAATACCCAAATTGCCTTCTAAAACCATATCTACTACAGGTTAAAATGCGAGCGAAGCGCCAGCTTCCCATATCAATAAGCATTCAGCTTGACTGCATATAATATCACATTGTGTGCTATATTAACTGCAGTCTAGGCCGCCTGGTTTTGACTGCATATAATTTTACATTGTGTGCTATATTGCCTGCAGTCTAGGCCGCTGGTTTTTGACTGCATATAATTTTATTGTGCTATATTACCTGCAGTCTAGGCCGCTGGTTTTTGACTGCATATAATTTTATGTTGTTGTGTGCTATATTACCTGCAGTTGACTGCTAATAATTACTACTTTAAAAAACATTTTAAAAAATCAAACCAGCGCGGAGCGCCGAAGAATTTTGGAATTTTCACCTCTAGAACACATTTTCGCATTACAAATTTTCCACAACTTGGACCAAGCCCACAATTCTTTCCCACATCGCGAAATTTTGGTTCACAAAAACGCCTACATGAGGAAAAACGGCGGTCATCGCGACGCAACGCGAAGCGAATTGCATGAATATAGTATACAAATCTTAAGAATAACTTATCTGCATAGATGACTAGACATGACGATCTTCTGATTTTGTGCAGCATCTTATTTCTTAATCAGCTTAGGCTCAGAGCTCTGCCTGCAGTCTCCTTGTCAAACTTGGGCACTATGTCGGATAATTCTTATTTAAAGCAACTGGCTAACGCTCTAAAGCAATATTATTATTGCGAAAATTATTATTTCGATTTTCTATTATTTTAGTCAAAAGCTCTTACTCATGTGAGTATAGGTCTTTTACATTAGAGGAACATATAGCATAAAATTAGCGATGTGAAATTGTGAGCTCTTTACTTTGCAATATGTCGCGAGAAAAATGCAAGGTTTATTACAGATTATATTTTTCTTCCTTCTGGAAAATCAACGCTATCAACATGATTAGCTTATTCTGAGTGCAGATTCGCCGTTCTTAGCAGGGTTTGTTTTCTGCATGAATGAAATTTGTGAACTTGATTACTGTACTTGATATGAACAAATAAAGTTTACAGCGTTGTGTTGTGTCACTTTGCCTTCCGTTTTAATAGCTTTCAAACAAACAGAGGATTTATTGCTAGGTCCAAGAAAACACGTGCTAAAAGTAATAATACAGCATATGAAAAAATGACAGCAATTGGGACACGCAGTCACAAAGTGACAACTTACGCGTGCCTCTTTACAAAAAAAAGATAAATCGAAAGTATGGAGTTTGCGCTGAAAAATTTTCAAGCTAGGTGAATTTACAAGATCATACGGGAGCGAATTCCACAGAATAACATATCTGTAGTCTCTTCCCCTAACTTAAATATATTCAAATCTAGATTAAATGATGTAGGCTTATTCAAATTTATTATAGGGCGGGCTTAAATCGTCATTTTCATGACTCGCTCATCGCCTTTTGCTGTACGCTTTTATTCTATTGACCGTACGTTTTATTACTCTTTTACATCTTTCGTAATTGTCGCGTTTCAGTAATAAATTATTTCATTCATTCATTCATTCTATGACTGAAATCATATGAGAATATCGGAACGAACTACTGGAACAACAAGCTTAAAATTATTAACAGAGCGAGTATAATTGTTGTTGAAAGCGAAAAATTCGTTACAAAGAATATGGGACTGTCCAGTAATAATTTGAAAATAAAAGCACAATGCAAAATGAATACGGCGTGTTTCAAGACGTTCTAAAGACAGTTTAATTAAGCGATCGTCATAAAAAAACCGCTGTTATAGCCGAAAATATTTCGCGTGAACCTGCGCTGAACTCTTTCAATGCGATTAATATCTCGAATACGATATGGACTCCAAACAGTAGAGCAATATTCAAGCAGTGGTCGAACATAGACCTTAAACGCACGAGACAAAATTTCATGATCACGAGGAAAGAATAATTTAAGTATCAGACTAGAGCGCTGAGAAGCTTTTTAATTATTTCGTGAATGTGCTGACTAAATTTCAAATTTTGAGACAGCAGAACACCTAAATCACGGACACAGTTCGCATCAGAAGGTAAAAGTTGCTTTCCAATGAAATATTGATATTTAGGATTTTTATAACCCATGTACAGAACTGAGCATTTATCGATATATATCTGAAGCTTCTTGATTTTTGGAAGTTTTTACTCCTATGCTTAATCACAGGGTGCAGCTTTTTGAGGGGCCCGTGGCAATTTTTTCATCCGGCACTATATACTTTGTACAGGAGATGGCATTTTTCTCGAGAATTGTAGCAGTTTTAAAAGTTTTAACCTGGCAACACTGGTACCAGGCCCGTATCCAGGGGGATAGGGGGCATCAGCCCCCCACCCCGAAATCAAATATATGAACAATTTTCTCCTTCGCCCCCTTTGTTTTTTTAGCCGAAAATCGCAAAAAATTTTAATTTTAAAATTGTAATTTTAGTCTATGTAGTCTCAAGCGCGCGTTTTAAGCATTCCATTTTCAGTCTATACAATCTGAAGCGCATTTTGCTTCTATATTTCTTCTTTTCTTCACAGGTTTTATACAGAAAATGAGAGTTGTTCAAGAAGCAAGAATTAAAGCAATTTTTTGGCGATGATTATGATTGGCTGATGAGCTTTGACCATTTTTTAGGTGAATTCACAGCCATGATTCGGCTGATTTTGTAAAAATTTTAACGTTAAGATTTAAAATTTATGTGCTCTTTTCACAAAATTTCCCGAGGCTCTGCTCCGGACCCCGTTGGGGAACGCTTGAGCGCGCCACCCTGGACCTCCTCCCTCAGCCGTAAAAGAGATGGTTTCCATTGGATTCTCACCGTATCTAAGGCATCCGGGTAGCGAAATCGGCAAAGCAAAATTCATCCTTTGATTCCCCTTGTGTTTTTTTAAGTTTTGGTCGTTTCCAGTCCACACCTGGACGTGGGGGGTCGGGGTATGCACCCTCAAGAACCAAAATACCCCCCCCCCGAAAATCAATTTTTATATCTTTTTTCGCAATTTTTTGATGCCCATGGATAGTGCTCGATGAGAAACGTTGGAAAATAGTGTTTTTTCGTGCATACCACCATTTTTAAGGCCATTTTTTGACCTTTGAAAAATTAGTATTAATATTTTATCATTTCTTTGTTATATTTCATCACTACTATTACGATATATGTCACACATAAGAGCTGGGCACATATATTACATAACAAATGCCAGCATGAAACATCATATGATCACATTATATGGTGTCTTTATAGGCCCGGCCCGGGTAAAAAGGTGGCCCCGGTACAGCTCTACTTGAAATCATACTGTTAGATGTCATTTGAAGCTTTTTCATGGTTCCAGTAATCGGTTTTGGTCCTAAACGGCCTGAGGGAGTATGTTTCTCAAAAGTCTTTGTAGGAGGAAACCCACCAGTGCGCATGTTTGCTTACTATCATATATCATATTGGGAGTTTCATCTGCCAGAAAACTTCCTCCTAGAAATTTTTTTCACCGCCTCTCACTCCGAATTCGCGATTTTTCAAAAGTTTCCGAAAAATTCATAGAAAAGGTGCTGCTCTGAGCGTTTTTAGCTTTTTATACAGAAAGTGTCAAATTTTCGGCGCTTCACGCCATATACCCACACCTGGGCGTGGGGGGGGGTTTTGGGGGTATGCACCCCCCAGAAACCAAAATACCCCCCAGAAATCAAAATACCCCCCCAGAATTCAATTTTTTGAAAATTTTTTTCGTTTTTTTTTCGCAATTTTTTGATGCCAATGGATAGTGCTTGATGAGAAACGTCGAAAAATGGTGTTTTTATCGCCATACCACCATTTTTAAGGCCATTTTTCGACCTTCAAAAAAATCTTGCACACCCCCCCCAGAATTTTCTTGCTGCCCACGTATGCATATACCTACACACAGGGAACGACCGAAGCTTTGGCTTCGGCCGAAGCTGGGGTGTTTTCTTGCTTCGGCCGAAGGCCGAAGCCAGAATGGATAAAAAGGCCGAAGGTCGAAGCTTTTTTGAGGCAGTTTTTTATTCGCATTAAAGTTTAGACAATGTGCAATATAACTAGCCCAAGACGACGCCATTTAGCTCAATTTATCTTCTAGTCACCTTAAGTTTTGTTAAAATATACTCACAACAGTAACCTTGACTATATAAACAGCAAGCAATCATGTACTAATAGCAAAAGCTGACTCATCTAAGCATTATATCCGCTCCGCATCTGATTCCATTTTACAAAAGTTCGACTATGAATGAATCAATAGTGATCGCGAAAATGATGAGACACTCAAAGGGAAAAGCCATACCATTATTCCTACATGTCTCACATTTGAAGGCATGTCTTTGTTCACTCGAAATTCCAACGCCATCTTTGTACTTGTTGTATAGTGTGTCTACTGTGTACCAGTGTTTTTTAAAAATGTCCGTTTGTACATGCACAAGGATGGTCCCAAAAGCCTTTGTGTACATTTTGTACACGCAAATTTTTGTGTACTATATTATAGTACAGTAGCGATTTTAGTGTGGTAGAACAGGGTTTTCGATCTTTGATAGTGTATTTTAGCTAATTTATGGGTTTCTGACTACGAAAAATACTAAAAATTGTCTCAAAATGGCGCGGAGCGCCGAAAAAAATTTGACCTTTTTTCATTCTAAATGCAAATTCTGCCATTTTAAAGATATGTAGGACAAACAATAACTCATTTCGGCGCGAGGCGCTGAAAATTTTTGGTAATTTTACACCTTTTTACAGTTTTTGTCTTCTCAAAAATTTTTGTATATTTTGTACATACAAATTTTTAGGTATTAGAATATGGTACAGTAGTGATTTTAGTGCGAGTAGAAAACAGAGTTGTTCGACTTTTTGGTAGTGTATTTTAGCTAATTTATGGGTCTCTAAGGGCAAAAATCACTAAGGATCACACCTGGACAATGGGTTCAACCCGGTTCAACCCAGTATCACCTGATGGCCACTCGGTCTCACCTGGGAAAATGGCGGGTGTCACCTGAATTTTTTTTTGAAAAAATGAAGATACGCGCTGCAAAACCAATGTAGGATTACTAAAACATGTAAATGGATTATTTAGACATAGAGCCCAATCAGTAGTCCAACTAAACAACCAACCAACCAAGCAGTGAGCCAACCAACCAATCAACCAACTAACTAACTAACCAACCAGCCAACCGATCAACCAACTTATCAACCAACCAAACAACCAACCAACCAACCAATCAATCAACTAACTATACGTAACTAATTACATAAGTAACTAACTAACTAACCAACCGATCAACCAATTTACCAACCAACCAAACAACTAAACAATCAATCAATCAACCAATTAACCAACCAACCAACCAACCAACCAATCCTCCAGCCAACCAACCAAACAACCAACTAACCAGCCAACCGACCAACCAACCAGCCAGCCCAGCCAATCAACCAACCACTCAACTAAAAACAAACTAACCAACCAGCCAGCCAATCAACCAACTTATCAACCAACCAACCAACCAAACAATCAACTAACCAACCAAACAACCAACCAGCCAAGCAAACAACCAACCAGCCAACCAACCAACCAACCAGTCAACCAACCAACCAAACAACCAACTAACCAACTAACCAACTAACCAATTAACCAACCAACTAACCAACCAATCAACCAACTTACCAACCAACCAACCAACAAAACAAACAACCAACCAACCAACTAACCAACCAGCCAACCAACAAACCAACCAGCAAACCAACTAACCAACCAACCAACCAACCAATCAACTAACCGGCTAACCAACCAACCAACCAACTTACCAACCAACCAACAAAACAAACAACCAACCGACCAACCAGCCAACCAACCAACCAACCAGCCAACCAACCAACCAACTAGCCAACCAACCAACCAACTAACCAGCTAACCAACCAACCAACCAACCAACTAACCAACCAACCAACCAACCAACTAACCAACCAACTAATTAATTAACTAACTAACTAACTAATCAGCCAACCAACCAACCAACCAACCAGTCAACCAATAGCAAACTAAACAGCCAACCAACCAACCAATTAATTAACCAACCAACCAACCAACCAAACAATCAACAACCAACCAACCAACCAACCAACCAACCAACCAACCAGCTAATCAACCAACCAACCAACTCACCCACCAACCAACAAACGAACCAACCAACCAACCAATTAATTAACCAACCAATCAACTAACCAACCAACTAACCAACCACCTAACCAACTAACCCACCCACCAACCAACAAACGAACGAACCAACCAACCAACCAACCAACAAACCAACCAACCAACCAACCAACCAACCAACTAAACAACCAACCAACTAAACAACCAACCAACCAACTAACCAACCAACCAACCAATCAATCAATCAATCAACCAACCAACCAACCAACTAACCAACCAACCAATCAACCAACTAACCAACCAACCAACCAACCAGTCAACCAACCAGCGAACTAATCAGCCTACCAACCAATCAACCAACCAGCCAGCCAATCAACCAACCAACCAACTAACCAACCTACCAACCAGTCAATTAACTAACCAACCAGCCGACCAACCAGTCAACCAACTAGCAAACTAAACAGCCAACCGGCCAACCAACCAACTAACCAAACAACCAACTAACCAACCAACCAACCAACTAACCAACCAAACAACCAATGAACCAACCAACCAACCAACTAAGCAACCAACCAAGCAACCAACCAACCAACCAATTAGCTAACTAGCTAACTAGCTAACTAACTAACTAATTAAGTAACTAACTAACTAACTAGCTAACTAACTAACTAACTAAGTAAGTAACTAACTAACTAACTAACTAACTAACTAACTAACTAACTAACTAACTAACTAACTAACTAACTAATTAACCAACCGATGAACCGACTTACCAACCAACCAACCAACCAACCAAACAATCGACCAAACAACCAACTAACCAGCCAACCAACCAACCAATCAATCAACTAACCAACCAATGAATCAACCAACCAACCAATTAATCACTTGATCAACAAACCAGCTAACTGACGAACCAATCAACCTTTCATCCTGAAATTTTCTCCAACTTTTCAGCTGAAAAACTACAAATGTTTTATACGTTTTATAGCATAAAAATACTAAAATTTCCGGCGCATGGCGCCATCAATTTAACAAAACTTACTTATAGCCAATTTCAATTTTCGACAGATAAAATTTTTCGGCAAATGAAATTTTCTGCATTTTTTATCATGCAAAAAGGTGCAAAAATCGAGTGCAAAAGAATAGAAATATCGAATTTTTTTGCGCTTAGCACCAAACATACTTTCTTGAATTGCTTCTCTTTAGATAGTTGCAGACAGGGAAGGATTTAAGAGGGTGGGCGGCGCCCCCCTCCCGCCCGGCCTTTTATTGGCCCAACATACTTGGCGCGATAAAGAATGGATATGTAATTTGCAATGATTCTTGAACGTAAATGATCTTGATTTCTCGAATTTTTCTTCACGCCTCACGGCTGGATAATACCTATTAATGACATTTATTCACTTTCTAGGCGGTCCAAAAGCCATATTTTCGCTCAAGAAATGAATTAAAACGATTTCAAGAGCAGACACAGCTATTTCAGCATACTTTTATTCTATTTTCAATCCATGCATAACCTTTAAAAATTTTCGACGCTACGCATCAAACGCTACAAATACGGGAAATCGAGCAGCAACTCAAGCTTTTAAAAGTCCTTCCGCCTAAAATCCACGAATTTTCCGAAACTTTGCGCTGGATTTCCACTAAAGTCAACAAAATTTAATGATATTTTTCAAATAAAATTGTCGAAAACTTCAAAAGATTTTCAAGAAATGTTGCTTCGAAAGCGATTTTAAATGAAAGTAAACGACGTAAAACGCGGAAAAAATGCCATTTGCACGTGAAGAGCAGTCGGATGTTTCAGCAAATACTTGTAGATGGACGAGGTGTTTTTGAGCGTTTCTCAGCAAGCCTCCTACACATGAGAGAAAAAATTAGAAAAAAAATTATTTTAAATATCACTTGTCTTCAAAAATCGTGTCGTATAAATTGGCCGCACAAATGATTTCTCGACAAACATAAGTTTGACCCTGCTGAAAAATTGTTTAAATTGTTCTATAATCAATTCAGGTAGATTGCAAACAAAACTTATGTGAACAGTAAATAATTCTGTAAAGCGTCAGAAAATTTTGACTTGTTTCTTCATTTTATACCTAAAGATGGGCTGTTTAGAAGTCAAAAGTTATGCAAGTAACAATAAATTTGGCGCAAAGCGCCGAAAATTTTGGGCCTATCAGCTCAAAAGTATGCTGAAATCTATTTTGGCGATTTTTCAAATAGGTATATACGCGTCAAGAATTTTTAATTTTCCTTTAGGGACCCATGTAAAAAATACTCGTACTTTCAAAATTTAGAAAGGGGGGACTAGTCCCTTCTTTCCCCCAAAGCTACGTGCCTGGTGAAGGCCATTTTTTGGACCTGTTTCGGCTGTTTTCGGAAAATGGAATACGGGCATGCCTTCTTACGGAAGTCCTAGATCCGCCACTGGTTGCAGAATTAGTGTGAAGGCTTTAAAATAGATTGTGAAAGAGTAAAGCGCTATAATTCTTCTCAGGTCACATAACTGATTTTTTTATTATTACAAGCTGCAAAACTGAGCCAAAAAGGCAAAACACTTTGAAAATTCGTGTCATCAAATAAAATAGCTTCTCAGCGCATTATTTACATTCTCAAATTCGGGAGACCCTTCCTGAACTTAAATCCTGGATACGGGTCGGGTTATGTACCAGACAAAATTGAGGCCCACAAAAAAATTTTGGAGCAATTTTTGTTCAATTTACAAAGACATCTTGGGCAAAAGGCCTAGTTTTGTATTCGGCAAAGATTTTTTCCGATCTATTAGGACTTTTTAGGACCGTCTTTGTAAAAGACAAAGATTTCTGGTAGGACAAAATCAGTAGAAGTGTCAGAATTTCAAGAAATTTCCGAAATTTTGTCTGTTCGGTATGCATTTATAGCTGTAAACATTGATTGAGCGAATACAAAAACGTCAATGTTTTCCGGCACCTCGCGTCGATTACTGTGTTTTTTCTCTCTATAAACCTCCAGCATTGAGTTTAAAAGTTTGAATCAGCCAAAAGATTCAGGCACTTTGTTATAAAAGTTGTCTGCACTGTTTATTTATTGGATGACTAAACTTGACCTGAACTTATGATAAATATGTCAAAATTGTTTTGCACAAATTTGGCAATTTTTTGTTTTATCAGTTCACAAAACTTCGAAATTGTGTTAAGGACTGTAGAAATAATAAAATTTTTCGAATTTTCTAAATTATTTGTCAATAAAAAGGCCGCAAAATCTGCTTGAAAATAAATAAAAATATCAAAAATTCTTTTAGCTCTTCTGTATTTTTCATCTTTAGAAACCTATAAATTGAAAAACTTTGGGGACCGTCTTCGCATTTGTACGAAGGGACCTTGTATAAAAAACACTGAATAAAGGTATGTCAATCGGCGCTGGCGTCAGGGCATAAGACCCGCTACTGGGGCTTGGCATTTAAGGCTGAAGTCAAACATTGAATGCACATATTTCTTGCATTTCTTATCTTCAGAAAGGTGCCAAATTGAGCTTAACAGCATAAAAACGCACAAATTTTCCGACGCTTTGCGCCAAATATAATTGCTGCATTGCTTATATACGGAAACCTGCAAAAGTGAGCATAAGAGAGTAAATGTATCGAAAATTTCCAGTGCTTCGCGCCAAATATAATTTCAATTGCATACATTCAGAAAGCTGCACAATTGTGCTTAAAAAGATGAAAAAATCGAAAAATTCCGGCGCTTCGTGCAAACTATAATTATTGCATTGCTGTTTAGAAAGTTGCAAAATTTAGGTAAAAGTGTAGAAATCTCAAAAATTTTCGGCGCTACACGCCAGGCATGATACTCGATTATTTATATCGAGAAACATGCAAATTTGAGCCTAAAAGAATAAAAATATAGAAATGTTCTGGCGCTTCGCGCCATATATTATTTAAGCACTGTCTATATTCAGAAAGCTTCAAAATTCAGCTTAAGGGGATAAGGACGTCAAAAATTTTCGGCGCTTCGCGCCATAGTCTTATAATATGCACGTTTCTGCACTATTTGTCTTATAAGGCTGCAAAATTGAGTTTAAAAGAGAAAAAATATTTTAAAAATTTTCCTTCGCCATTGTTTAGAGCTCTTTGAGAAATGCTCAAAAATGCGTTTATTTTCGCCTATCTCCTAATGGTTCTCGATATATCTGACTTCAAAGTTTGCGATCCACTTTGGATCCTGGATACCGGGCTGTTTAGTCGAATATATTTTTGTACTGGGTTAAAGTTTTACAGCTGCTGTAAAAGTTCAGAGGACAAAAATCTACCGGAATTTAACCTTTTCCTTATCAACTCTGAATGCCTCAAAATGAAGTCGAAGATATGGAAATGCCATAATATTCCATTAATGGTGCCGAATTTACTAATTTATTCATACGTCTGTTTTTATAAATTCCTAAAATTGAGCTGAATGTGAAATTATCAATATTTCTGCTGGATTTAATATTTTTATTTCCTGTTTCGCATGAAAAAAGCATTTAAATACCTAAGCGAAGTTTGAGGATGATTAGGGCTGCAAAATGAGTTTTATACTCGTATCTTCGAAAAGCCATCATATTGAGCTGAAAAGGATAGAAGGTCAAGATTCTTTGGCGCTTCGTGCCAGATGTAATATTTATTGATGTTTTAAAAAATAAGAAGACCAAAATTTTCCCGCACTATTTGGCAGATATACTTAATCATTACATTGTTTATTTATAAAGAGGCTGCTTAATTGGACTAAAAGGAAAGGGTACAAATTTTCCATAAGGCCAATTTTGTTGCGGTAGTTGTCATGTCCTTGAAAAATCTGCGTAATTGAGCTGAGAATGACAAAAAGGCCTAAACAAATTTTCCAGAAGTGAACACAATGCAAACTCTAAAAACTATAGTTGTAAACAATTAGTGTATTGACTGATGATACTAAATGCGAGTAAATTGGGACGGATAAAACAAGCGCAAATGATGCATGCAGACTTGCAGAACGTTTCAAAAAAGTTATGAGGTGACATATTCCAAAACAACCCTTTTTCGAACCGGCAACCAACCATAATTTTTGGCCGCCGGTATCATCTGGAAGACCGGCCTTTGTCCACCTNGTGTAATACCCCCTTACCCCTATGTGCATGTATGACCGGAAAGCGTCCTGAAGGGTGGGCGAAAACCTTCAAATCTCCAAGATAATGCATGCTAACGGCTTCTTACAATTCTCATTCTATACAAGTATAGCTATGTGCAGGCACGTAGCTCTGGGGGAATGTGAGGGGGTTCGGACTCCCCAAATTCAGAAAAACGGAAAAATAGGACTTTTTAAAGCTTGTTTTGTGCTATTTTTAGATCCCGACCCCCAAAATTGGTGTTGGTCCCCCCCAAAATAGGATGGCCAGCTACGTGCCTGCTTACGTGTTACGCAAATTTCAACTTCTAAGGTAATGCCCGGCATTAATAAAGTGTTAGACCATATGAAGTCGTTTTGCCATTCGATTATAAGCGGCGAGTGGAAGGGCTATAAAGGGGATGCTATCACTGACGTTGTGAATATTGGCATCGGTGGCTCCGACTTGGCGCGTAAAACCTCTTATTTACAAAAGTTTGCGATTTTAAATTGTGTCAATACTGCCGTACACACCTGGGCGGGGGGATTTGGGGGGTATGCCCCCCCGAGAAACCAAAATACCCCCCCCCCAGAAATCAAAATACCCCCCCCCACAGAATCCAATTTTTGGAAAATTTTTTCGTTTTTTTTGCAATTTTTTGATGCCAATGGATAGTGCTCGATGAGAAACGTCAAAAAATAGTGTTTTTGTCCCCATACCACCATTTTTAAGGCCATTTTTTGACCTTCAAAAAATCTTGCACCACCCCCCCAGAACTTTCTTGCAGCCCACCTATGCTGCCGTACTTTATTTTTATACTTTTTATTAGAGCTGTGCCGGGGCCGCCTTTTTTGCCGGGGCCGGGGCCGGGCCCGGCCGGGGCCAATAATAGCGTGCTTTAACATGCTCATAGTACGACCCTGCCCTACCCCTTATATGTGTACCTATGCATAAATTCTTGCTTGTAGATATGCACGTCAAGCGTTAATATTTGTTGGGATTACAAGATATAACAGAACATGGGCATTGGGGGATCTAGACCCCCCAGAATTCACATCCCCCCCGAAAAATCCGCTAGACCCCCCCAGAAATTGATTTTCAGAATTTTTTCTGTTTTTCTGCGGTTTTTTTATGCTAATGGATAGCTCTTATTGAGAAACGCGAGAAAAGAGTGTTTTCTTTGCTCTACCATATAATATCAGGCACTTTTTGAATTTTGGGACTCCCTAGAATTTTTGAGCTGCCCATGTATGGATTTAACTCTCTGACTTGGATGCGTTTTTCAATGTGCTTTACTTTGCATTTTTTTAGGCTTACTATTCTATTTGTTCTGATAGACGTAGCTGTCTGCTACCAAGCAAGCTGGAAATGCTCGTCTATATGAATTGCAATTTAAAATATGTCAATTTTGGATTATTAATTAGAAATTTTCACCAATATGACATAGTGAAATAAAGATTTGAATTAGCAAGATCTGTGGTTTGCTTGAAATTGAGTCCTGAAGGTAAATCTGCCCAAAACATTATCAATTTTCTCATTATAATCAACTCTAACATTGGCCCCGGCCCCGGTGCCGGGGCCAGCCCGGCCCCGGCCCGGGGCCGGGGCCTAGGCCCCGGCGCCAGGCCGGGGCCGGGGCCTGGCCCCGGCACAGCTCTACTTTTTATTTCTAAACCCGAAATTATCATCAAATTTTATTATTATTTAATAAGTGATACCTATCGAATATTGTTTAATTTTTAAAAATTTTTTTTTATTACTCAGATCTATTATACAATTAACTGATTGAATGATTCGATTGGGGTTCGCGCAACAGCCAATGATTCGAAAATGTTTAGGGTTATAGAGGGGTCGTGCAGGCACGTGATTGGCCTTCCTATTATGGGGGACCGACACCATCTTTGGGGAAACTAAGTCCAAAAAGGGCCAAAAATAGCCCAAAATAACATTTTAAAAGTCATATTTTTCCAATTTTTCTGAATTGGGGGGTCCGAATCTCCCCCTTCCCATTCCCCCAGAGATAAGTGCCTGGGGTCGTCGAATGGCGATGCGACTAAATGCGTTATTTTTCAACTTTATCAAAAATCTAATTCAATTCTGGAGTTTTAGAGATTTTAATCTTTTTTATTTTATTAATTTTTATAATATTTTGATCGCAATCTTAATTTTTATCTGATTTAATTTGAAATTTTTCATCTTAATTTTTTGAAATTTTGATCTTTTTCTTCAACCACTGAAACCCTCAATTTTAACCCCTCAATAATTGTCACCTTGCTTAATGTAGCATGTATTCTTTAGCATTAACCGTCGGTTAGTTGGCCCTGCTGTTATTATCGTACGCATTTAATTTACTCGCAGATTTACAATGTCACGTCGCGAAACTGGGAATCAGAAATTAGGAATCGCAATTGAATTAAACAGGCACGTTTTTTTGGGGGGTGTGTGTGGGGGGGGGTTCGGACCCCCAACAAAATTCAGTAAAATCGGAAAAATAGGACTTTTTTGAATATTATTTTGTGCTATTTTAGGCTTTTTTAGGCTTAGCCCCCCCCAAAAAAATTGGTGTTTTGGTCCCCCCCCAAAATAGGACGGCAAGCTACGTGCCTGGAATTAAAACTAGAAAGTCGTTTAGCCGCAATTCATTCATCGCAAAATGCCTCATTTCCACTTAAACCTTTAATAAATCCGTTATGTACGTTGTAAGACTGCAAGAAAACCGGTTTTGAGTTTCTATGTACTTACTTACTCACCCTCGTTGTAATGAGGATGCGTAACTCATCCTTTTGGAAAAGGTAGTATTAAAAATGTTCGGCAATTCTGGCCGTTATATTGATCGATTAGGGGCTCTGAATGCTTACAGCTTTGCTTAAGTAGAAAGCGTGTATTTAACAAACATCGTGCTTTAATTCCAAATACACAGAATCGGCATGCAGCTACGTATCTCGGGGTTATTTTGTGCTATTTTTGGCCTTTTTGGGCTTAGCCCCCGAAAAATTGATGTTGGTTCCTCCAAAATAGGACGACCAGCTACGTGCCTGTCGGTATGTATTTAAATAAGGCATATTCGTTTTCAGTTTTATAGAAAATCTGGGGTGTTTACTGTAAACGGAAAAATCATCCAGTTCGCTTAACATCGATGTAAATTTCCGATGATGTAAAATCAGACTACGAATGCTTACGCGTCACTACTACCGGTTAATTCTGGACTAAAGCATAAATAGCGCTACGGTGATTGATTGTTTCCGCTTGTGCTTTATAATCGGTCCTTACGCTAACCTATTTTTGGAACAGCGCAACCTAACAGGTGTTTTCAGAAAATTTTGTCAACCAATCATTTCTCGTGAGTTTAAAATGACTGGCAAACATATATGATCTTGCGGGTTTAAATGATTTCATTGGAGGATTGAGGCTCATTTATACTGTTTGAAAATTTAATATCCTGGCTCATTTATCAAAAATCCTCCACTGTTTTTTTTGTACGGGACAAAGATTTTAAGGCTCGCACAAAGATTTATTGAGCAATCGTTGCGCATCTTCTAACACAAAGTATAGGTATTTTTTTGGTTGATTCTCGATCGTACAAAAAATAGAAGTTTTTGTACAAAAAAGAAAAATGGTGAATTTTATGTTTTAGCACAACCTCTCGTGCGAAATAATTCATTTTTCGTGAATAAAGTCAGCGAAGAAGCAAACTAAAGAATGCACCTCAAGCAAGCTAAAATCTTGAAAAAATGTAGTAACTGATATATCTAGGTTTATCGCGTTTTTTCACTCAACAGTCGAAAATGTTAGGAGAGTAAATCGTTTGTACGCATACTTGATAACCAGAGACTTGCACGGCACGGAAATTCTGGGGAGGGTGTAAAATTTCTCGATCGCCCTTTCGGGCTGAAAAACGGCGGATATGAGTAAAAATATCGTTTTTTAGCGTTTCTGACGCTGCTTTATCTTTCTAGGGCATAAGAATAGAAAAAAATTGAAAGGAAAAAATTCGAATAAATAGGAAAAAGTATAGTCAAAAAATGAGTATATGGCGGCCGAAAATTTCACGCCTTTGAGCAAACAAATAGCTAAAACGCTTGAAACAGCACCTTTTTTACGAACTTCTGGAATTTGTCGGAATTATCGTGAATTCTGGGGGGCTAAAACTCCACATGATTATGCATGTTGTTGATGACTCAAAATTTTCGGAGGCCGGAGATTCTGAAACAGGTCTTTGGCGAACTTTATAAACATTGTATTATTTATAAAATGATGGCCCGATTTCGGGTTGCAAAGTCTTGATTTAGTAGAATAATAAGGGATATCCTGTCATTTTCTCTAAGCCCCTTTACGTTCATACTCGCGCTCTTACTTTTACAACGTCGTCATTGGACAAAACAAAAAATCGAATGATTAGTGATTAATTAATTACACATCGTGACGTGTCTTATTTGAGCTAATTTTCTTCATCAAAAGTTTTACTCGTAGTCAGCCGTAATCGCTAATCAGCAATGTGACAATCAATCCTATATTTGCCTCAGAAAAAAGGAATATATAACATTGTTATCGACTGGACTACAATTGAATGCTAATTACTGCACGCTTGCTGAACATATACAAAAGTCAAATCACAGACTAGGTTTTATATTCCGAGCTTCGCTGCTTTGCTAAAAAGGCGGGAATAAGATTCTTAAGAATCGTTATTAATTATAATTCAAGTAATGAATTTGTCGTCGCCCAACAACGTAGACAAAGCGCATAATTAGTCGGAAATTTGTTTTTCAAACTCGCTTCTATAAAATTTTGGCCATGCGTGCCGACGGAAAACTTAGCGCGAAAATGTCATGCTTGACGATGCGTACATGCGAAATACGTTAGACGTATAAAAACGGGAAAATACAGTGATATGAAAATCGTGTTAATTCTTTCTTGACATATCCTAATTGAAACGAGCAAAAAATATGAATAAATAATAGTTTTCTAACCGAACGATACTGTGGAAATGCTTTTCTCATTTTCTTATTGAAACGAGCAAAAAATATGAATAAATAATAGTTTTCTATCCGAAGAATTCTGTGGGAATGTTTTTCTCATTTTCTTCTATCTTTATTTATTTTTTTTAGGATCGCATGATGTTCTCTCATTGTTTTCTATGTTATTGCGTCGACGAGTATCGCTGCGTTTAAGTTTCATATTACGCGTTTACAACCCAAAATTTAGGAGCCGTAAACATCTAGCTTTTTTAAAATTTTATGCGAACCTCGCATTGGTTTTGCTCGGTTGTTTTTTACTTTTATGCGATTGAATGTACAATGTACGAGGTACATGCATACGTAAAATATATTAGTGTTAAGTGTTCAAAAACGACAAAAAATTTGTCATGTAGCAGGCTTGCTCTGCTCATTAAAGCTAGTCGTTTAATTTTTCTAGTAAGTAAATAGCGTACTGGGCAAATTTTGGCAGGAAAAACCTGAAAAATTGGTTTCCGTCCTTAAGTACCCCAAAATTACTGCAAATCGGTTACTTTAATTTTCTGGCAGAATATTAAGTGCTCCGTTAAGTCTAGCTTAGCACAAATCAATAAAGAGAGGCTTGATGATCAGTCATTTATTAATGTATTATTGTGTGGAATCGTAAACAGGGTTAAAATGTGTTTTACACTCCTTGATGTTTCTCTTATCGGTTTGTTAAGGGCCCGTTGATGGTGACCGAGGCTCTAAAGCCTTATCAGGTCGGTCCGAAAGTTCACTTCGTTAGCAATATAGACGGCACTCACCTTGCCGAAACTTTGAAGAAGGTCCAACCGCATACCACTTTGTTCATCATAGCTTCGAAGGTGAATGCCAGTGTGATAGCTTTTGAGAATAAAAAGGATTACCAAAAATATACTTATCATAGGTGCACTATGTCAGAGTAGGCAGGGGGTGAAATGCCAAAAATGCAAAATATTAAATTGAACGTTCACGATTATATCTTGCTATTTTAACGATCAAAATAGTCAAAATAGCCTGTAAAACGTTTTTTCGTGGTAATATCGCGTTTTAAAAGCATTTTTAGTCCATTTTGACTGCATTATATCACTTTTAACGCTAAAAAATGCAAAAATTCATTAATTTTAGGTGCTATTTTAGTAACAAGTACCACTTAAAAATACTAATCTGGCGCGAAGCGCCGAAACATTTTGACGTTTTTGCTGCTTGTGATCTCAAAAATGATGCAAAAAACGTTCCATCAGCTCAAAATCGCTGGACAGTACCTGTCCGGTTGACCCTTCAGGGGGTGTGTGTACCCCCTAAGTACATGTATGTTACTGATTAGATAATTTATGAATCAATTTATTATAATTTGATTAATTTACTATACTATAGCTGCGCTTTAATTAGATACGAAGTGTAGCTTTTTCGAAATTTTCTATAATTGGAAAAATGATTTACTTCCGGCGCTTGAGATTAGTATTCTCTGACCTTTTTTAGTGTCAGTTCGAAATTAGCTGAGAAAATAAATTTGATTTTCTATTGAAATCAATGCATACTCGTGATTTTTGTTCTCAAGTGAAGAATCTGAAAATCTAATTTTTAGTCAAGTGGATGGCTCCATGGTTCCCCGTCATTCATTCCTGGAAAAAAATTAAAGCATTTTATTGCATATTGTATTATTTCGCTATTTTTTGTACTCTTATTACTGCAATTGTACTCTACTGTTAAAAGCCCACCAAAAAGAGACTGTAAAAATTATTAAAAACTTTTTTGCGACTGCTTGTACGAAGTGTATCGGACAATTTTCCTCTTGTTTGCTTATTTCGCTGCTTTATCAGTACCTATACATCTATTTTTGTACTCTTTTTTCCTGCTATTGTACTCTACTGTTTAGTGCCCACCAAAAGGGTGTAAAAATTATTAGAACCTTGTTTTGCGACTGCTTGTACGAAGTGTATCAGATAATTTTCCTCTTGTTTGTTTATTTTGCTGCTTTATCAGTACCTAATCAGTACCTACATACTTCTAAGCTTTTCGTTGGTCAAGTTTCCATATTGACCAATATTTTGACTCTTTTAAGACTTTTACGACTCAAGAAACAATTACCAATGCCGAATCGGCTAGAGCCTGGTTCTTACAGCATGCTAAAGATGTAAGCTCTTTTTCGTTCGGTTTACATGTTAGCATGATTTGTAAATATTTTATTAACTTTTTGTTGTTATACTTCTATTTCAATAATAAGTTTTTGTTTTTATACTTCCCCTATTTCTCTTTATTTTTTGTTTTTTGTTTCTCATTATTTTTTAATTTCTATTCTTTTTTCCAGATAGGTAATCATTGTGTTCTTTATTTATTTGTCCATTTTTTATTTCAATGATTTCGGTATCTGTATCTAATGCATTCATTATTTATTTGTTTATGTTTATTTAATTAGTTACATTATTAAATTAATTAGTCACTTATTTATTAATCGGTTATTAATCGTTCGGCTTCATTATTGTCACATAAGTAATAAAGGAGACTGGCTGAAGGCGAAACTAACGCCAGCTGGTGTTGAACCAGTCAACCTTTACCAGCGCTGACTCCCAGCACAGCTGTGTTACCAACTGCGCTAAGGCCGGTCTCTTTGCTAAAGAATCTTTGTTCCTTATATCTTATTTGTACTGCAATATCTGACTGAGTATCAGCTGTTGCGTCAGCTGTCATCGCTGGCATTATTTAAATACGCATTTTCGATGACAATGTGTATATATTTTGAATTTGTTGCAGCCGTCCTTCGTCGCCAAGCATTTTGTTGCATTATCAACGAATGCGGTAAACTTGCCAATTCCATTTATCTTATTTCTTGCCCTATCAGTTAATTTTCGTTTCAGCCAAAAGTCAAAGAGTTCGGTATTGATGAGAAAAATATGTTCGAATTTTGGGACGTAAGTGTAATCGTGTCTTTAACCGGATTTCTGATGCAGAATTGTATTCAAAATGCTAATTCGTATAATTCTGTTATCGCATATATTTTTTTATTCTTTTAGGTTTCTTTTTTCATCAAACGAAAGAGTCAAACAGCTTGTTTGTAAGATAATTAACGTCTTAAGAAATTTTGCATTAATTGCAGGCAAACTTAAATTTTATAAATTTGGAATTACCTATCTAGGAATTATTGAATCATAAAAAAATTGAAAAATTATTTAGAAATTATTTCAAGCGTTTTATTGATCTTTTGGCTCGAAAATGTCCGTTTGGCTTATACGTGTTTTTACTTATCAACATTGTTCGATTTACTCGATTTTTTGATATTTTTTCAAAATTGTTTTTTATATTTATGCGTTCCTGAAAGAAAGAGCATTGTATGGAACGCCCAAAAAATGAAGTTTTTGACGCATAACCATCGTTTTGAAGCCCAAAAAAGGCGCAGAAAAACTTTGATTCCAATTCTTCCCCCCTCCCCAATTTTCAGTGTGTGCATACAGGGGCGGATTTGAGGGGGCGAGGGAGGGGGGGCGGCCGCCCCCTCTATTGGCCAAAAATATTTGGCGATATAAAGGATGGGTACTTACTTTGCAATTATTTTTGGCCGTCGACCATAAACTCTGATTTTTTGGCATTTTGTGTTAAATGCTATAGTAGGCTTTGCTCCATATACACAAAAACAGGAAATAACGAAGTAATTTAAGTCTCTAAAAGTCTTCTAGTCGAAATTTTATCAGTTTCCCGGCGTTTAGCGACGGTTTTTAGCTGAAGTAAAAAAATTTAGGCACGTTCAAATTGCTTAAAATTTTGAAGTTTTCCGCCAAATTTGCACCAGAATTTGTTTTGACCAGCAATGGACAACATAAAACGGCGAAAAAGCGCCATTCTTACCTATTTTATGGCGTTCCGGGAAAAAGTTGGTTACCCGCCCGCGACACCCTCAGGAAAATCCTAAATCCGCCACTGTGTGCGTATGGTAGCCGCCACTTTGTAGATAGATGGGGCGAATGGCCCTCTATTTTTTTGGTACAAAAATACAAAAAAAGTGTCAGGAATGGCTTAAAACGCAAGTTTTTATATAGTGTCGGAAAAGTCTCAAATTTTTCACGTTTGATTCATTTTTTCATTTTTCCTTCAGTGGGTCGGAGGTCGTTATTCTCTGTGGTCCGCAATCGGTTTGTCTATCGCTGTGCATATCGGAATGGATAATTTCATCAATCTTTTGTCGGGCGCTCATTATATCGACCAGTATTTTTGTTCGACGCCTTTGGAACAAAACGTAACGCTCGCTAAGCGCTCATTATAATTTTATCGTGAAAACAGCTCAATTTAAATTTTTCTACGAAAAAACTTTGGTTTTAATTCAATTTTAATTTTTCAATTTATTTAATTTATTTTTTAATTTGAAATTTGAAATTTATTCAATTTATTTTTTATTTTGGTGCTCAATTTAAATTTTTCTACGAAAAAAACTTTGGTTTTAATTTAATTTGAATTTTTTAATTTATTTAATTTATTTTTTTAAAATTTGAATAGGGGGTTTAATTTAAAGGTTTAATTTAATTTTATTTCAATTCAAATGTTCAAAGGTTTAACTGTTTTAATTCTTCTAAAATGCGAATTGAAATTGCGCTCGCCAAATTTGACCATTATTAAATATTTAATTTATATATTTATTATTTAATCGAATATTTAATTTGAGGTTTTTAATTTTTCAATCTTAATTTAAATACTTTAATTTTACTGTATAGTATTTAATTTTAAATTTAGGTTCCGATTATTTTGGCAATGTTGGGCATTTGGTATTCGAATTTTTTCGGCGCAGAAACGCACGCCCTGTTACCGTACGATCAGGTACGCATAAGCATAATTTAGGTCTTGTGATCACACCTGGGCGTGGGAGGATTTGGGGTATGCACCCCTCAGAAACCACAATACCCCCCCAGAAATCAAAATACCCCCCAGAATTCAATTTTTCAAAATTTTTCGTTTTTTTCGCAATTTTTTTATGCCAATGGATAGTGCTTGATGAGAAACGTCGAAAAATTGTTTTTTTTCGCCATACCACCATTTTAAAGGCCATTTTTTTGACCTTCAAAAAATCTTGCACCCCCCCCCCAGAATTATTTTGCTGCCCACGTATGCTTGTGATATTTAAAGCATCGGGTTATTCACGTATCGTAAAATTGTTTCTTATTTGTGGTTCAGAAACTGGCTATGTATGAGATTAATTAAATAAAAAATAAGTTAATTAAAATCAATTTCAATAAATTAAATAATTACTTGATTAAATGATCGCATAATGTGTCATTTTCGATTTTCGGTTGAGTTTAGTTTTACTTTTACCAAAAATCGCAAATATGCCTAAAAGGCTAGCATTTCTTCCCGAAAATTGATAAAGCCGATTTCAGATGGATAATGCTCGCTTCTATACATTCAACGGCTCGAAATGGGGGGGGGTCCCGGCCATTGGGCAGCAAGAAAATTCTGGGGGGTGCAAGATTTTTTGAAGGTCAAAAAATGGCCTTAAAAATGGTGGTATGGCGAAAAACACCATTTTTCGACGTTTCTCATCAAGCACTATCCATTGGCATCAAAAATTGCGAAAAAAAACGAAAAAAAATTTCAAAAATTGAATTCTGGAGGGGTATTTTAATTTCTGGGGGTGCTTACCCCCCAAATCCCCCCACGCCCAGGTGTGGTCCCGGCCATTTTAAAGGGGGGGCTTAACGACCTCCAATTTTCGGCCAAAAAATTCGATTTTGTACAAAAATTGGTGGGGGGGTTGAAATGTTTACGTCCGGCTTTAGGTGGGGGAATCCCCCATCCCCCTGTTACAAGCATGCTCGTTTCCCTTTTTACATTTATACATAATAAATGACAATCACTTTCTGGGGGTCTTATGGAGCGGTATCCCGAAAAAAGGGCAAAAAAATCAATTCTGGGTGTGGTTCGGATACTGAGGGGTCTAGCTGAATTCCTTAAACCACTTTTCCACTCCCACGTGTGCACACATATATGTGTATTCCCCTCAAGTTATTTTTGGACCGGGGCATTTATTACTCCTACTATTCTTAATTATTGGGCGAAGATAAAGAATTTATATTTTTTTTAAATTTTTTCGATTCATTTTATTCATTTCTGTTTATTACTATCGCTACGTGTCGAAAAGACCATCCTCGGCGTTTTTGACGATGATTTTTCTTCCTCAAGGATAGAAGCATGTGAAATTTTTCAACACATTATCGTCGAAAACAAAAGTTTGGTGCGAAGTTTTGATAAAAAGTCGAATATTTCGGCTAGCCTAAAAGATGGCCAAAAACTTTAAAAACAGTATGTTTCCGCCATGTTTAAGAATATTAAAAATTCTGGCGAGACAGTGAAGGGGGTGAAAGCCCCAAAGTCCGCCCTCACCAAGATCATATTGTATGAAACGGGTGGGTTTCATACCTGGACGTGGGGGTTTGGGGGGTATGCGCCCTCAGAAACCAAAACACCCCCCCCGCCAATTAAATTTTTGAAAGTTTTTTGTTTTTTTTCGCAATTTTTTGATGTCAATGGATAGTGATTGATGACAAACATTGTAAAATGGTGTTTTTTCGCCATGCTACCATTTTTAGGGCCATTTTTTGACCTTTGAAAAATCTTGCACACCCCTCAGAACTTTGGCGCCGTCCACCTATGGTGAATTTATGGGTGGCGGCTGCTCCTCCCCATTGGCCAAAAAATATTTGGCGAGATAAAGGATCGATGTGTATTTTACAATTATTTTTGGCCATCGACCGTCGTAATTTCTCAATTATATCTATCTATTACATTTATTCACTTCAATGGCGGCCTGGCAGCCATGTTTTTGCAGTGTCATTCCTAATTTCCTAATTTTTTAGCACTAATTCTAAAAAATTTTGCGCTCCGCGTTACATGCTTTCAATGGGTTTTGCTCCAAATGCACAAAAAACAAAAAATGATAGTAAATAATTCAAGTCTTTGAAAGTCTGTCTGTCGAAATTTCACCGGTTTTCCGGCATTGGCGCCGGATTTTATCTGAAGTTAGAGAAATTTAAGCACCTGTGCGCAAATTGCTCAAAATTTTGAAATTTTTTTCGCAAAATTTTCCAACCATAAATTATTTCCACTGAAAATATAGAACAGAAAATGGCGAAAAACGCTTCTCTACTCGTGAATAGCCGGGTTTCGGATCTATTTTTTACTGTCTTGAACAAAGGTGGGCGAACCCCCTCCTTCTTGGGGAAATCCTAGATGTTCCACGCCGAAAATTTTGGGTAGGTGGGGGTACCCGACTATTTCTAGGGGTTTGAATTACCTCCAATTTTTGATCAAAAACGGCCTAAAAACATATAAAATCGGCCAAATAATTCAATTTTTCCAAAAATTGGGTAGTCAAAAATTTTCTGGCTTTAGGGGGCTGGGGCGACCAAGTTTTGGTGGGGATCCCCTCATCTCCCCTGTTACATGCCGGCACGTAGCTGGCCGTCCTATTTTGGGGGGGACCAACATTGACTTTGGAGGACTAAGCCCAAAAAGGCCAAAAATATCACAAAATAACGTTTAAAATGTCCGATTTTTCTGAATGGGGGTTCCGGACCCCTCCCCCATTCGTCCAAAGATACGTGCCTGGTTACATGTATTATCTTTGCAGTACCTTCATCGCTTCGCGGCCTATTTCCAACAAGGCGACATGGAAAGCAACGGAAAATACGTGACTCGCGACGGGTCTAGGGTCAATTACACCACAGGACCCATAATTTGGGGCGAGCCGGGCACCAACGGTCAACACGCTTTTTACCAGCTCATCCACCAAGGCACCCGGCTCATACCGTGCGATTTTATAGAGCCCGTTCATACGCACAATCCAATCAGCAACGGTTTACACCACCAGGTCAGGAACGGTTTACACTACCGCATAACACCTATTAATTGAAAGTATAAAGTAAAATAAGGTGTAAAAAATTGACGAAAAAAAATTAAAAAATCAACAAATTAGGAAAAAATGAAAAATTGGAAAAAAATCTAAGATTTTGAAAAAAAGAAATAAAATTAGTCGTATCGTACCTAATCTTACTTTATACTTTCGATTAACTCATTTCAAAGACCATACAAATGGTCCAATTTTGGTTTACATCATCGGGCGAATTAATGGAAAAATGTAATAATTTATACTTGATGTATCGTGCGGTTACGTACTTTACTCGCAATTATGTATCTATCCGAAAAAACCGTACAAACCGTTTAGTTTGCTTATGCAGCTTATATTTGCAGCGTATTTTTCTATTTGGCAGGTTGCCAAAAAAATTGAAGTTGTACGAATTTGTTTGATTAAGGCTCGGCAGAGGCAAGCTTAATTTTTTCCTGCTGCTAAACTTTGTTGCTTTCGTAATCTTACATTATCTACTGTAAAGTTGTACATATTTTTTGCTGAATTTTATGGGCTTCTGGTTAGTATTCGTGCGACTTGTTAAGATTTTCCGAATGGAAACCAAGCAGGTACCGGGACATCATGTTAAATTATTTTTTTGCAGAAATATCGTTATTCCTGTTATTGTGCTAATATAAAGGATACCTTTTTCGAAGAATAAACGTTACATAGGTTACCACACGTACACAGCATGGGTATGCTGGGGGGCTGAAATTTTAAAGTGCCCTTTTGGGTACGAAAACGGAGAAAACGCGTCAAAAACATCATTTTTCGACACTTCTGACGTTGCTATCTCTTTCTAGAGTACAAAGACATAAAATATCGGAAAAATTAGGGTAAATTGAACAAAACGTAGTCAAAAAATGAGTACGTGGCGCCGAAAATTTGGCGATTTTGATCAAGCAGATAGCTAAGAACGCCCGAAACACGCAGCGACGGATTCAGGCACGTATTTCTGGCGGAATGGGGTCTCCGGACCCCCCCAAATTCAGAAAAATCGGAAAAATAGGACTTTTTACACGTGATTTTGTGCTATTTTTTGGCTTTTTAGGGCTTAGTCCCCCCAAAAATTGGTTTTGGTCCCCCAAAATAGGACGGTTAGCTACATACGTGCCTGGGCGGATTTATAAGGAGGGGGCGGTCGCCCCCCATTATTGGACTTAAGCATTTTGCGAGATAAAGAATGGATATGTAATTTGCATTGATTTTTGGCCGTCAGTGATCATAATTTCTCAAATTTTTCCGGCAATGCGCGCCGCATAAACCTATTCATGACATTATTTCAGCGCAGATTTCTTCTATTTTCAAGCATAAATTTCAAAAAATTTTCGACTTTGGCCATAAGTGCTACAAATACAGGAAATCTTGCAGTAAATTAAGCTTCTAAACGTCCTTCAGCCTGAATTTCATGAATTTTTCGGCGCTTCGCGCCGGATTTTCGCTAGAGTCTGAGATATTTATTGATTTTTTCGCACAAAATTGCCGGAAATTTCAAAATTTTCCAAAAAAATGTTGCGTCAAAAGTGATTTCAAGTAAAAGTAGACATGTAAGAGCGGAAATTGCTGTTTAGCACGTGAGGGCAAATTTTTGGACCTATTTTTGGCTGTTTTTAGAAAAATTTGGGTACCGTACCCTTCTTAGGGAAATCTTAGATCCGCCAGTGAAAACGGCACCTTTTCTTCGATTTTTTTTGGAAAATCGCGAATTTGGGAGGCGGTTAAAAAATTTCTGGGGTCCCGTAATTTTTGCGTTTTTTGACGGGCTTGCTGGACCAGATTTCGTTAATTTTTCAAGCATTAGTTGTTCTGAATTTCAGGAAATTTGTTTGTTTCAGAAAAACTTGCTATTCTATGCAATCTAACTTGAAAATAAGGTTCAAAAATCCGCAGTGTTCCTTAATATAAGCCCACCATTCCTTATGTTGCTTAGTTTCATGAAGGAAAAGGCTGTTTTGTGAACTAGTCGTCTGTACCCTTGAGCTAACGAAAACATATTGTATCGTTATATTAATTTTCGAAAAATTTATTTTGCGACTGTCGCTTATGCACATAATGGCTTAAAATTTCGGAGATGGGTCAGCAGGCACGAATCTCTGGGGAATGGGGGGGTTTGGACCCCCCCCTCAAAAAAAAATTCAGAAAAATCGAAAAGATAGGACCTTTTTAACGTTATTTTGTGCTATTTTTGGCCTTTTTCAGCTCAGTCCCCCCAAAATTGGTGTTGGCCCCCCACCCCCAAAATAGGACGGCCAGGTAAGCGCATGTGGGTCAGTTGACCATTTTCGAGTATGGGTTTACGGTCCTAAGTTTTAGTCAAAAATGCGCCTAATGGTCTAAAAAGTAAGTTTTTGCCAAAAATGAGGCGAAAAAATTTTTGGTTTTGGACTACAGGGGCGTTCGAATTCGCCTGTGAGATACCTAAACCACTTGTTACTTGTATATAGTAACTGTTATCTTATCATACGTATAACAGTGAGGAGGATGGGGGGTCTCACACCCAAACCAGGGTTTTTTTAGCGCCACCCCCATTTGCGCGGCCGTTAGGGGCCAGGGTAGAGCGTTTGCGCGCGGAGCCTCTCATTAGCGCACCATATAGGCAAGAATAAGGGCAACTTTTAGCAGGGGTGGATTTCAGGCAGCGGTGGAGGGCCCGCTCCCCTCCATTAGCCAAAAATATTTGGCGAGTCAAAGAACGGATATGTAATTTGCAATGATTTTTTGCCGTCACGCCGGATACTACCTATGAATGGCATTTATTTACTTTCTTGCCGACCTGGAAGCCATTTCTTGCTCATGAAATAGATTTCAGAACAATTGCAACAGCAGAAACAGCTTTTTTAATATAGTTTTCTTCTATTTCCAATCAAACGTTTTCGACATTTCGCGTCAAATGCTACAAATACAGGAAATCAAGCAGTAAATCAAGTTTCCAAACGTCTATCCGCTTTAATTTCACAAATTTCACAGAAAATTTCACAAAATTTAACGAGTTTCAGCTTAAAATTTTCGAAATTTCTCAAAAAATATTGCGTCAAAAGCGATTTTAAGTAACAGTATGCAATTTAAAACGCCAAAAAGGGCTATTTCGCGCTCGAAGGGCAAGTTTGTGGACCCATTTGTGACTTGTTTTGGAATAGTTGGGGTAACGCAGGAAAATCCCAGATCCGCCACTGTTTTTGAGCGTTTTTCAATGAGCTCTATTCGCTGCGAACTGTAAATTTCGAAAAACTTGAAATACTTTCAACTCCTTTCAACTCGTACAAAAAATCTAATCTTAAAGCTATCACACAACTGATTTCTCGTTATCCGGTCCATGCTAGACTGAGCGATTTCTTCAAGCTCAAAAACCCACAAAAACACGGGTATCCTTTCTGCGAAGTTGCTAAGGCAGGTACTCGCTGGTATAGGTGGGCGGCACCAAAATTCTGGGGGATGCAATATTTTTTAAAGGTCAAAAAATATCCTTAAAAATGGTGGTATGGCGAAAAACACCATTTTCAACGTTTCTCATCGAGCACTATCCATTGGCGTCAGAAAAATTGCGAAAAAAAGGAAAAAAAAATTAAATTCTGAGGGTATTTTAGTTTTTTTTTTGGGGGGGTGGTATTTTGGTTTTTGGTTTCTCGGGGTTTGCTCGCTGGTGATGAAACAAAAACAGCGCTATAAATTCCTATTTTTTATCCCAAAAAGCCTTTGCGCATGGCGCTAATGTACGATGTGTCCCATCAGCGCAGGACGGGTTTCTTCGCGCCGTGTTAAAAGAACAAAAAATAGTTACCCAAACTCAGTCGTTCCCCGATCATATGTGCACAAGATCAGAATCGGCAGGGGTTGAAATCTCAGAATGCAAAACATTAAATTTACCGTCCACGAATTTTTTTGTTGTTTAAACGGATAAAATGGGGAAAACAGCCTATAAAACGTCTTTTCGTATTAATTCCGCATTTTTAAAGTATTTTTAGTCCATTTTGACCGCATTATATCACTTTTACCTCTAAAAATACAGAAATTAATCAATTTTTGGCTCTTTTTGGGTAAAAACAAAGTACATAAAAGTACTAATCTGGCGCTAAGCGTTGGAAAAATTATAAGATTTTTACTGCTTTCGACCTCAAACATGATACAAAAAATCTTCCGTCAGCTCAAAATCGCCGGACGCACGTATGTCCCCCATCCCCTAGAGTCGGAAAAATTTTGACACTCCCTCTCCGATTTTTGGCAAAAACTTACATTTTTGGCCAGAAATTATTAGTCATTTTCCCCTACCCCCACCCCACCCCCCTAAAAATGGCTGGAGACCATACCTGGGCGTGGGGGGTTTGGGGTATGCACACCTGAGAAACCAAAATACCCCCCCCCCAGAATTCAATTTTTTACAATTTTTTTTGTTTTTTTTTCGGAATTTTTTGATGCCAATAGATAGTGCTCGATGAGAAACGTTGAAAAATGGTGTTTTTTCGCCATACCACCATTTTAAGGCCATTTTTGACCTTTTAAAAAATCCTGCACCCCCCCCCAGAACTTTGGTGCCGCCCAGCTATGCTGGAGACCCTCTAATCGAAGTTTTGAGCCGTACACGTATGGCTGTTATCAAAGCATCTACTAAATTGATGCGTTTTATAGAAATCTTAATTTTATTTTACATGTAGATTTTATTGGCGAACTTTTTGGCTCAACCCGAGGCATTGATGCGTGGCAAAACAGGCGACGAAGCAAAGGCCGAATTAATAAAATCCGGAATGTCCGACGAAAACGTTGCCAAAATATTGCCGCATAAGGTTAATTTCATCTTATCATATGATTTCTTTAATTTTTCCCCTCTGCTCGTGTTATCAATAGAATTTAGTTTTTATATGTACAATTCCGATGATGAAATTGCTTAAATATTAAAAAATTTATTGACGCGGTAAACAGCAGTTCAAGCGAAAAAGAGGCCTTTTAAAATAAATACGGTACCTACAAGCGTACGTGTAACAGGGGGAACCCCCACTCAAAGTCGGATGTCCCCCTCCCCCTCGAAAGTCAGAAAATTTTTGACCCCCTTCTCTCGATTTTTGGAAAAATGGAATTTTTCTCGGCCGTTTTTGGAAGTTTTTGGCCCGAAAATTGGAGGTCATTTACCCCCCTCCCTTAAAAGGCCGGGACCCCCATTTCGAGCCTTCACATGTATGCGTACGAGTGTACATGCTTACTCTGTAAGAATTCTTTTGAATGTATCTTGCTCTTCTCAGTGATACACATTTTCAGTACCATCTAGTAACATTCAGATCTTTGGGGGTTTAGCATTTACCCCCCCTTCCCCTCTTCACCTTCGAAAACCTCTTCCTTCACTTCCCCACAATTTTTTTGTTTACCAAAAAAAATCGCAGAAAAGCTGCTGTTTTAAGCGTTTTTAGCTATCTTTCGGCTCAAAATTGTCGCGATAAATGTATTGAAAAATAGATGTTCCTGACGCATACCATTTTGGTGAAAAATTGCGATTTTTGTCCATTTTTACGTGCTTTTGTGCCGTTTTTGGCATGAAATTGTTGGTCATTTACACCCCCTATCCCCCATAGTGGCCGGGGGACCCTTTCCCAAAATTTTGATGCCTTACATGTATGGTTAGGCAGGCACAGCATGGGAAACATTTAAAGCGCTTTTGTTATGCTAAAAAGTGGTGAATACGCGTTAGAAACATCGTTTTCGGCGTTTTTGACGATGTTCTATTCTGCTAGACCGTAAACATGACAAAAATTTTGATTCAAATCAACAAAATTTGAATAAATTACGAAAATACAGTCTAAAATTTAGTGTTTGGCGCCGAAAATTTGGCACTTTCGAGCAACCAGATAGCTAAAAACGCTGAAAAGGCACCTTTTCTACGACTTTTCCGGAATATTTTGAAAACTCGCGAGTTCTGCGGGGTGAGGGGGGAAATTTTTCTGGGGGGTGAGGGGGAAAATTTTTCCTGGTGGAACCCCTACCCTACCCCTTAAATCATGTATGGTTAGGAGCGCCACATTCCGCATACCATTTTTTACATGTAAAGTCACGATACCGCGATTATTGTCATCTTTTGGTTAGTGTTGTTAATGAATAATAATTAGTAATAATATTACTTAAATAATTAATTCATTATTACATAACTAATTAATTAAATACTACTCTAATTAATTAGTGTAGCCGATCCTATCTTATTTACACGGTCAGGTGTTCGAAGGCAATCGGCCCACTAACGCCATTATTTTACCGAAAGTGACGCCGTTCACGTTGGGTGCTCTGATAGCCATTTACGAGCACAAGATTTTTACCCAAGGCATTATTTGGGGCATTAATTCGTACGACCAGTGGGGGTGCGATGCTTTATTTTTTTATTCTCTAATACTATGCCTTTATATGTATTTAATACCTAGTTATTATTCCGTATTGTTTCTTCTCGTCTACGATCACGTGTGTGGAATACGTGTACATAACATAGGGTGGGTCACGTACACTAATTGGCATGGAGGGTCTGGCTGCAGGCACCTATCTCTGGGGTGGGTTTCGGACCCATCCCCTCCAAAATTCAGAAAAATCGGAAAATAGGACTTTTTAACGTTTTTTTGTGCTATTTTTAGCCTTTTTGGGCTTAGTCCCCCCAAAAATTAGTGCCGGTCCCCCTCCAAAATAGGGCGGCCAGCTAGTTGCCTGTCTGGGTGCACCCCGCAGAATCCAGCGGACCCCAACAAAATCGATATACTATACATGTAACGGTTCGAAATTTGGGGGCCCCCGGCCATTTTTAGGGGGGAGGGGGAAAAACCTCAAATTTTTGGCCAAAAAACGCCTAAAACGGCCAAAAATCGGGGATGGGGGTCGAAAAATTTCTTACGTTAGGGGAATGGGAGACGACCAACTTTGGGTGGGGTGTATTCCCACCCCCTCCCCCGTTACATGTCTGCGATAGACCCCTAGAATCGAAATTTTAATGCTTTTTTGCGATTCGGCTCCATCGAACCCCTAATTTCAATGCTGCCCATGAACGGCCAGTGGTATCTATTCCTTATTTTGCTTTTCTAAAGCTAAATAAATTTTTAGTCAAGGAATATGAAACTTGGCCAGAATATGAAGAGAACGTGTAAGTTATTGTCCAAAAAAGTTCAGCTTCATACTCAGCGATGTGATACAATGCAATAATTCTGGGTTCAAACAGTTGGGTGTAAAGAAGTGGTTGCAATACACGGAAAGCCTATCGCTGGCCAAAATTTTTTGGCACTTTAAACAATGGCATTCCTAATTATCTTATGCAACAAGTTTCAAAATTCGATATGGACATTAGTCCAATTTGGTCGTCTCTCTCCCTTACCCGCCCCCCTGTCAAAAGTTGTTGAGCCCCTCCCAATTTTAGTCAAATAAGTTGCGTTTTTAGCCATTTTCAGGTCTTTTTGCCTTTTTCTGCAATTTTCGTCCGAAAATTTAAGGTCATTTTTACCCCTCTCCTAAAAATTGGCTGACTACTCCCACCCGAAATTTTGAACTATTACACGTCTGTATGCGGGGGCGTACGCAGGATTTTTCAAGGGTGGGGGCTCCCAAGCTGGCGACCATACCTGGGCGCGGGGGTGGGGACCAGAATACCTCCCAGAATTCGATTTTTGAAATTTTTCTCCTTTTTTCCCAATTTCTGATCCCAATGGATAGTGCTTGGTGAGAAACGTTGAAAAATGGTGTTTTGTCGCCATACCACCATTTTTAAACCCATTTTTTCACTTTTGAAAAAATCATGTACATATACCCCCCTCCCCCACCAGAACTTTGGTGCCCCCTCCTCCCACCTATGCTGGCGAGGCGACCCTATGTTCCGGGATACGTTCGCCCGTGCAAAAAATAAATTGCATTTTCTGACGTTTCCGCTTCCCATTAACCTCATAGAATTCAAATTTTTCGGAAAAAATTTAATGTTCTCTTAATATGCTATGAACGTGAGCCTCGGCCATTTGGAGGGGTTAGTGAACCCCAATTTTCGGCCGAAAACGCCTGAAAACCGCCAAAAGTTCAATTTCATCCAAAAATCAGGGAGAGGGTCCAAATTTCTTCTGACTTTGCGGGTTAGGGGGACAACCATAGGTGGGCAGCACCGAAATTCTGGGGGGTGAAAAAATTTTCAAAGGTCAAAAAATGGCCTTAAAAGTGGTTGTATGGCGAAAAACACAATTTTTCGACGTTTCTCATCGAGCACCATCCAATGGCATCAGAAAATCGCTAAAAAAGCAAAAAAAATTCAAAATTTGAATTCGGGTCGGGGGGGGGTATTTTGATTTCTGAGAGGGGGGTATTTCATCTCCTAAGGGGTCCATACCTCCCCAACCCCCCCACGCCCATGCTTGGGGACAACTAACTTTATGTGGGAGATCCCTCTGTATGTTATATTATACTGTTTATATTCAGAGTGGAGTTGGGCAAGCAGCTGGCCAAAGCTATTCAAGGCGAGTTGGCTAGCAAAGGGGATTCTACCTCGCACGACAGCTCGACGAATGGATTAATTAATTTTATCAAATCTAAGTCAACTTGATTCTATCGAGTCAGATTATTTTTTGAATTTTAACCGATTTTTTTTATTCGGGACGATTGATTTGTTTTCTCGTTGTTGACCCATTTTTTCAAATATATAGTTAGTAGCTAATTTCCCCGTTTTAAAATAGCAGCGTAGGGACGTTGATTCTTCTTATTTATCCGAGTGGAATGCGACACGCGTTTGAGTCATTTAATTATTGTATTGTGTTAAGCACGTTAGGCGACATTTGGCGCACATAATTTTTCACCCTCAAGAATGATGTTTCACTTTTTAAATAAATCGGCCTTTTGCCCCATCTGACTAATTTACCTTTAGGATACGTACTGATACAAACTCGCCGAATTATTGCGCACGACATATTACCAGGCGGGGATTCGGATGGGGCGACCGCCACACCTGGGCGTGGTGGGGGGAGAGGTTTGGCGGGTATGCACCCCCCTCGAGGAACTAAAATACCCTCCCAGAAACTAAAATACCCCCCAGAATTCAATTCGATGAGAAACGTTGAAAAATGGTGTTTTTTCGCCATACCACCATTTTTGAGGCCATTTTTTACCTTTGAAAAATATTGCACCCCCTAGAATTTTGGTGCTGCCCACTTATGGCGGCCGTTTTTTTGTCGAAATAATATTTGGGCGCAATAGAGAATAGCGCGTATTTTTTGATGATTTTATCCCCTTTTTATGACGATTTTCCGGATCATTCCAGCGCTTTGCGCCGAGTGGTTATTTACTCATTAATGACATTTACTGACTTTCTTATCGCCCTAAAAATTTTGTTTTTACGTCGGAAGAGTAAGTTATGTATAGAATAACGATTTTTTAGTCGTTACAATGATTCCTCGTGTATTTTTCGGTGATTAAAACACTAATGTTGGCCTTTTTCGTGTAAAACTTTCGAAAATTACTTTTCTCTTATGATAAATTATTCTGTTTATCAAAAGATGGCAAAACCCACCGCTTTAAGCGTAATGGTCAGATTTTTTGGACATTTTTTCGCTTTTTTAGGAAAATTTGGCATTCCGCGCCCTCCCCCTACCCCGTCAGAAAATTCTGAATCCGCAACTGCATATTACATTTTTTCGGATCTTGTTATTATTATTGGGTTGAATAATCTTGTATATCAATGCATAAGCAAACCGGCGATAAAGAAGTCACTCCGATGTTTCAAAATTTTTCAATTCTTCAAAAAAACGCCTCAAATGATGTATACCTAACCTGCCCAGGTTACCTGCGTCTTTAACATGCCTCTTTTTGAGGCAATTTGCATAATTTCAATGCAAAACATGCGTGGGCAGCAAGAAAATTCTGGGGGGGGAGTGTAAGATTTTTCAAAGGTTGAAAAAGGGCCTTAAAAATGGTGGTCATGGCGAAAAAACACAATTTTTCGACGTTTCTCATCGAGCACTATCCATTGGCATCAAAAAATTGCGATAAAAACGATAAAATTTTAAAAACTGAATTCTGGGCTGGTGCTATTTTGGTTTCTCGGAGGGGTTTGCATACCCCCAATCCCCCACACGCCCAGGTATGATGCAAAACAAACGTGGCCGGGCTGGGAAGGCCAGACCGATCAAACGAGGGAAGAGAGCATGGGTTCGGGGCTAGACCCTCGATAAACTAAAGGATTCCTAAAATATCGATAGACCCCAGCTAATCAGGCCCTAAAGCCTATGAAGTCTGCTGAACTGAACCGAACTACACATGTAAGGCATTAATTTTGTAGGTTGGCTGCAAAATTTTTCTAAAGCCACGTTTTTAGCGGACGATGATAAGTACGCATGGGAAACAGTATTTTAAGTTTTGACTTAGGACATAGGAAAAAATCTTCAAAAACGTATTGAAATTGGACAAAAAGTGGCGGTAAGTTGGTTGATCACTGGTCAGATAATTAATAGTGGAAAAATGCTCGAAGAGCACTAAAAGTTATATGTTTGCGTTTGTTGGAAGAGTCAAAAGTGGAATACAAGCAGTATTTAGTAACATTAATGCGACAAACAATATCAAAATTCACCAATAAAAATGTACACAATCCACCCAAAATCAAACATATCTCCGCCTTTTTTCATGATCAACTGTCAAAATTACAGCCGTGCTTAGATGACGAAACGGGCGCCCACAGAGAGCTACATACTAAGATTAAGGGCATCTAAAATCGCTAAAAAAGTTGAAGTACATGCCATATACAATTCCTTTGTTGGCGGCCCTCATAGAATAACTATATTTTTATGAATCAAATGAAAAGGCTGTGACAGAAATTATTGAGTTGATTTTTCAATATACTCAATTAATAGGCCCTAATGTTAAGTTTGGATTGTTTTCGGTAAAGCAGAATTTTAGTGAAATTTTCAGATTTCTTTCAACAGATAGGCCTTGAAGATATCGAAAGATAATTAATCATACCAATCATTTAATTACACTCTTAGCTGGTATTAAGCATGATCCTGCTGGGAAAAGCTGAAAATTCTTGCTAATTAAGTAAAGATAAATTAACTTTGCCACTAGCCTCTGTTAAGCGAATAAAACCCACATTCCAACACAACAATCTATAAGAAGACAAAATTGAAAATTGACATATGTATAGTGGACAATACTGCAATCGTCACAGAAGTCGAGAAATCATAGATCTGGGCGGTTAATTTAACTCCAGGGTGAATTTAACCCTTGAGGGTCAAGTGAATTATATATTATACTTATATCCGCTTTCTGAATGAAAGGGTTAAGTCGATAAGGGTTAACTTTTTTCATTTTATTTTGTAAAAATTAACTCTGATACAGATCAGGATTATTTCTGCAAATTGTTTGGTCTTTCATGGTTTGGTATTGTATGAGTATAAGAATTCTGAGTAGGTTTAAATTTTGTGCTGTGAGAAAAGTGAATTCAATTAGTGACATATCTGATGTAAAATGAAATGCAGATTTCACAATTTTCGATGTTTTTAATAACACTGTCATAATCAGGAAATCGTCGATTTTTTATTCTTTATTTTTTATATAAATTCTGAGCCTGTCTATCATTTCATTATACACGCTCAATTTTGAGTTTGATTCCATTCTTGAATATATGCATTGGCACATTCAAGAGGGAGCTACTGACTGTCGCGGCTGCCCTTCCCATTGGTGGCGAGATAAAGAATGGATATTTATTGTGCAACAATTTCTGGTCGTCAACTGTCATAATTCCATATATTTAGCACCAATACAAGCATTTCTTACATTTATTCACTTTTTTGATCGAGTCATACTTTATAATTTTCTTCTATTTTTTAGCACGCTATTCTAAAGAATTGTATTATACACTAAATGCTCAAAGGTAACAGAAAATAACGAATAATTCGAGTCTTAAAACGTCTTTCTGTTGAAATTCAACGAATTTTTCGGGGCTTCGCACCAAATTTTAGCTAAAATTAGAGAAATTTAAACATTTTTTCCACAAAATTGTTTGAACTTGTAAAATTTCTTGCAAAATTTCTATACCACTAATAATGTTGACTAAAAATTCACAGGATAAAACAGCAAAGAAGCGTTAGTTTGCAAGTGAGTGCATGGGTTTTTTATTTATGACTCTTTTGGAAAACTTAGAGTACGGACCACCTCTCCCTACAAAAATCCCCCGTTACTAACTGAACATTATGTAGTACATAAAGTAGGTCGAACTCAATACGTTCGTTTCGAGTACAATTCCAATAGAAATAAATGCGATGTACTGATTTTATCAGGATTGTACTTGATTTTTAGAAGCTCGTCCTGATTCTAAAAATGTCCTGATTTTGTCCTGAAATTCGGTTTCCCATCCTGATTTGTCCTGAACTTATTAATATTGCCATGAAAGATTCATTGTTTGATGAAACAACGGAGTAAAACTCATTATTGAAAGCTTCTTCTGATGAATTTAATAATATCGTCTAACAGTAAATACATGTGAATTTGACGTTTTATAAACGTTATTTTGAAAAGTGCTACTTTTTCAAACGTCCTGATTTTGGACCAAAGGTATCTGGGCACCCTAGGTATGCTTGCGCATTCTGAGATTATTCAGATGTTTTGAAATATTGATTAGTTGTGTGCAATGCAAAATTGCAGCCGGCTATACCTACAAATGCCATGCATAGGTACACGAATGTGTGGACACATTGAATGTATGAAATACTTAACCCTTGTGCGTTAATTTAACCCCTGAGAGTTATTAACCATAGGGTTAAATTTCATTTGGAAACCACAAAATAGCAGCAAAATGCATTTTTGAGGGGTTCTATCGATTTTTTTGGAAGGAGGATTTGCCGAATTCTCGGGATCCCGACCATAGATGAGCACAATCCTTAAAAACATAATTCTATAAATTCTTCTCAAACAGACATGATAAAACAATTTAGGAACGATGAGATACCAATTAAAGTTACATACACAATTAGGCACATAGAGTATGGGAGTCTATTCTTGTTTCTTGAAAAAATTTTATTTTCTGCATAAAACGTGTAAAGAACAGCACCCATTTAGATGCAAAAAGCACTTGATGTTGTTTAAAAATTACTATTTACAACCGATTTGAAATGAATTTATTTAAGAAAAGTATGCTAAAATGATACGGACACGAGGCTCTTTTCAGAATGGCTCTCTGAGCAAATCTTGAATAGTCATTCGAACCAAAGCATTACACAAACTAAATATTCATTCAAATCTCTGTCATTCGTTTTTCCTCTATGAATCATCAATACACATGACGTTGAAAACTTTTTGACCCAACAAAAACTTTTTGTCAGGCTAACGAATAAGAGATAAAATCAAGAATGTATAGTCAAGAATAACCTAGATGGATTTGGGCATTTTTACAACAGAAAGCTGTCTTTAGTCAAATATGGTCCAAACCTATACAAATATAGTCCACACCTAGAAAAACCTTTTTTGTTTTTGCTTAATATTTACTGTACAACCATCCTAACCTTTAGAGTTATATAATCAGATGAGGATTTTGGGGACCAATGAAAAAATCGGACATTTCTTTACAGAAAATGAGGCAAAATAAAGACAAATGTAACTGCGAGAGTTACACGTTTAGGCGAACCTGCCTTAGCAGTTCGCGATAGCCATAACATAGCCAATACTAGTAGCTATCTATGATAGTGTACTGTGGGCTATGCCTTCGGTCTTCCCATTATTTTCCCAAATTTTCAATAATAAAAAACATTTAGATACTTGTCCGGTATCGTAGAGCTAAGTGTATGATAATAGTAATTGTTTAATGCATACCGCTTACGTGAATCGAGAATGTTCGATCTGAGATAAAAGTCATTTCAGTATTATGTTAAATTGACCGTTGTTTTTAATTTACTGTAATGGCCCTTGAGGCCACTGTATTGAAAGGTCGTGTTAGTTTTTTGGCTTGTTCGGTTTTTCGTTGGCCGGTTATTCTCGACTGTACATAGTCATTTTTCTTTTGCGTATTTGTTTTCCCGGCTATAGGCCGTGTGTTATTCGTTGAATAAAATCTTAGAAAACCAACCCAGTGGTTTCGGATATACCGAGGGTTTGGTCGGCCATCATCCCTTCGTCGAGGACTTCCACCCATCTAGTGGACTGATAGGTAAATTCCGTATGATAGTCTTTTCCATTCGAAAATCATAATTTATGTCTCAAGCCTAAAAATTGATCAAAACTATTATCTAATCTTTAGAGATGATTGATCAGCATAGAGCTCGTTGTTGTTGTTTTCATAGTTCAGCGTGCTACACAAATTAGGAACCAAAACATTTCGAATCAGGCACTGATTGAAAATAAGTTAAATTACAACTTGAGCTTGAGATAGGTCAACTGACCTCCGCGGCAATTACCGAGACTAGGTAGGTAGCCTTAGGTCTTAGGGCGTAGCTGCTGAGATCACCCGACATAGAAGCAGCCAGCAATATTAGGGCTGAGGGGATCGAAGCCGTAAGGTCTGTAAGGGTCCAAAGATCGAAAGCCTTAGAGCCGCGCGATCGGGGCCAGCACTAAGCGTAGACTTAAGTACCTACGTACCTAGGTAAATCTCGAAGGTGAATGTATCCGGTCCTATGTCGATTCTTGTAGACATAAGGCGGCTGCTACATTTACACAAAAATCGATGAAAAATGAAGATTTTCTTCCAGTGCCTTAAATGACGAGAAAGTGCGTGATAAAGTACTTTTTAAACTCTATTTTAGCGCTTATACCAGTTTTTCAGCTCATTTTGGCTCCAAAAAAGCTCTTCTTTTTATTTACTGTAAGTCGCTAAAGATCTCGCTCTAGCTACTCAGCAAGGGTTTTTCAAAAAAATAGCTTATATCACATCATGAAAAAAGGCGGAGATATGTTTGATTTTGGGTGGATTGTGTACATTTTTATTGGTGAATTTTGATATTGTTTGTCGCATTAATGTTACTTAATTCTGCTTGTATTCCACTTTTGACTCTTCCAACAAACGCAAACATATAACTTTTTAGTGCTCTTCAAGCATTTTTCCACTAGTGCCCAACTTTTGACTATCTCGGTTTACGAGATTGTTTGTGTCATTTCACTGATTGATACTTATGTATATGTTGCGTTGGGTGGTTTTCAATGGCGGAGATGCTACCCCGAGGTCTACAAGTCGAAATGGATTTTTGCCACAATTCCATTATTGTTGGATGCGAAAGTAATGGACCCGTGTCAGGAGGAAAAAGATAAAGTATGTACTTAAGTTAGCATGTAATCCAAAATGCAGCTTTGACGTGAAATACATTTAGACCCATTCAAGTTTTATTGTAATTGAATAAAAGAAAACGATTGTTTAAACCTTACGTTGTGCGGCCCAAAATAATGCCTGTATATCGACCTGAGTAAGCGGCAGTGATACCGATCTAAACGGGAGTTCTACTACTAGCACCCAAGTTAATCTAAGTCTAAGCTAAGGAAAAATAGAAAAGTTTGAAAAAATCAATAACTGTTGCGACTATACTTTGTACAGGCGTACAGAGCAGGGTTCTGGTGCTTGTGAAAGAAAGAAGTGACTCGCTGTCTGCCAGTAGTAGTAGTATGTGGGTCAGTCAGATACCGCGGATAAACCCCCAAACCCACATTTATATGTGCTTAATGCCTATAACATCTTTGATCTCAGATGTAAAAATTAGGGCATTCAGAAGTACTATATACTTTTGTTTCAACAATACTTTCAGGTAAAAAATCGACAACTTTCTCACTGTACAAATGGTTGTTTTGTCGCAGCCATTTTAAAGCATTATACACCTTTGGTAAATTAACAATAGCCCTATACACATTTTTTTATCAGTTGGGCAACAGCCCACTATTATATTCAGAAACTTATTCGAAGGTAACTTGGAACGAAGATAAAGATGTGATTCTTTAAGTGGTAACGGTAAATGGATAACTAATCCATTCAATGCACTGAGATTATTAGGACTATTTTTAAAGCGTAACGGTTTTAATTTAACAATGTGCATCATAGAACTAGCTTGCTTGATTAGCAATTTTTCAAATATGTTTGAACAACCAATTTCTGAAGAAACTTCATCAATCCTCATATTATTCATTCTAGAAAACAAAGGTAAAGCACCTTCCTTGAAATCTTTCAAACACCGTATCTTGCACATCACAATAGGCAAAGTGCAAGTTACCTTCAAATCATTTATACAAAGAGCACAATTAGGAAAATCATTACCAGGTATATCTTCCCAATTATCAAACGTTACACTTTCTTTACACCACATCCTACAAACATCACAAAGATATCGTGGAAATCGTTTACCACAGCTAAAAATTTTTGGATTAAATGACCAAAATTCTTTATAACATATGTATCCAATTCACTTCCCCGATTTCTATAATCTTCAGAAATGTCAAGTTTTGCAGATTTTGGTCAATTTTTCGAATTTGTATTGATAAGACTACAAAATAAATGATATTTGCCCTCAAAACCACTCCGTTCAGTCTCACAAATCCAACGCATACATTTTCTTAAACAATACATATACCGAAGAACATAACGAACAATGGGGAAATGACATGTCTCAGTTTTCAACAGTTCCAAAACATTGCTGCACTTATTGCCTAAAATTCATTCCATTTTTCAATCTGTCATAGAACAACTACAACCTTCCCAATAATTCAACATACATCGAATATCATGAAATTTCAAATTTTCGTCACATCTCTTTTAACAAACAATGCAACCTTAAGGCCCAACGATTTGGAAACGCACAATCAGCATTGCAAAATCTGCGTTTTCCACGCTTCCGAACATTGACATTGGCATCATATTCATCATCAGATTTTTCAATGTTCAGATCAAGGAATTCCTTTATTTTCTCCAATTTTGTACTAATTTTCCGCTTCTTGCATTGTAAATTACAACCGGACGTTTTGGAAATATCGGTAGCACAACACGAAACCAGATCATTCCTCCTTTTCCCCAAAATACCATTCTCTACACTACGCATCTTGATTCTAACATCGATCTTCCCGTCACTAGAAACATTGAAACTAGAATCGCCTAAACTACAAGCAATATCCAAACTATCACTTGCACTAGGTTCCAAACTATAACTTGTACTAGGTTTCAAACTAATACTCGTACTAGGTTCCAAACTATAATTATTGTCCCTACTATAATTTGAGCTAGGTAATATACTAGGTAACGAAGTAAGCAAATTGATAGGTAAACTAATATCCGCTCCTAAACGATTACAATTATTATCTAAACCGGCGCGAAAAAAAGAACTATCAAAGCTAACAAAATCATTGATACTAGAAGAGACGAATATACCATTACAATACAATTCTCCAGAAAAAACATTGGTATAAAATTCATTCGAATAATCGAAACCAAACGGTTCGGATAAAGCTGTATGATAAGCATTCTTAGAATAACATTCATACAAAAACGTGGAATAAAGTTTCTCGTTAATATCAAATACATCACAAAGATTATCAGTACGTTCCACGATATTCCGAATACTCTTTACGTACAAAAACATAACTTTTATCGCAGTACTTCTAAGTTTAAAGTAACGGGTCATATTTTGCTCAATGCGAAGAATTCTGTTATCCATTTGTTGGCCAGAGAAGTCAAGAGCCATTCGTTCCTTCAAAAATTCGCGAAATTCTGCAATGCACTAAACTTCAATGACGCTATTTCCCAACTACCCAGGCTTCATGGGGCGATCGGCGAAGTGACCTGAAAACGTTGAAAACTTTGAAAAAAATACAATAAATCTACAAAAAAGCAATTCATTCTACTAGTTACGCACATACATGAGTTGACTTCCAAAGTTTCTGACCCCCTCTGGATGTCGCCAGATCTCAAAAAGTGCCGAAAATTGCAATTTCTAATAGAGAACTTGCCGTCCGGTCCAACGTGACAGTCCGCTCACAATGTCCGTCTCCCGAGGCAATTAGCTGTGGAAAGACTGGGAGAACAAGTTCCACCAAAATTTTAGAAATACGAATACTAATCGATTTTTCACATTTACGAGAAACAGAGCGGGTCGGCCAGGTAGGATAGTCGGTAATGCAACGGTAGATCTATAAACAATTTAAAAATCGCATAAGCCCATTCGGATGCCACTCACTGATCAAAGTTTTATCTTTAAAAAGAAATATGAAGAGTCGAGCAGGTGCGATGGTCAATAGCGCAGCGGTAGGTCAGAAAACAATTATAACATCTCATAGACTCTTTTAATTTCACTCACTGATAAATTTTTCATTTTAACAAAAAAGTAAGGCTAAAGTTTTCGAGTACATCATATCAGATAATTTATTAGAAAAATGTTTAAATATCCTTATACAATTAGCGCATACTTGTATTTGGGTGACAACAAATGATTTAGAAAAGAATGACAAATTATTTGATATTTGGAGATATTTTGTTACAATAATAAAGAATTATTTTCACTGGTGGAAACGCATTCATCGTAATGATATTATAGCTAAAATTAAAGATTTGTTGCTCAGTGAAATTCAAAACATGCTATTTAGCAACTATCGGTTGCTAAAATAGTTTAAATCATAAATTTCTTGTATATGAGCATAAAACAGAGTAAAAATGTTTTTTGAATTTTCTTAAAAATTTACTACCGCTCGCCAACAAACGTTCAACAAACGTTAAAAATGCATTTATTTTCGCCAATCTACTAATGGTTCTCGAGATCTTTGACTTCGGTAATTTACACACACCCACACCTACAAACTAATTATTATTAATAATAATTATTATTGTAATAAAATTATTATATCATAATTATCATATATCATGGACACACAGACAAATGATCATTGCGCTCACAAATTATGTAATTCGTTAAAACGAATCAATTAATTATCTATAATTATTTTTTTCAGATTATTATTATATTATATTATTTTTCATATATTATAAATTATTTTTCTATTTCGGTAACTTGAAACGATCTAGAACCCAAAAGTATTACATTTTCATCAATTAATCATAAAACTTTTCATTCTACACTACGTAATATAGACAAATAGAGTAGTTAATTGTTTTTTTACATTAATCTGTTTATCAATTACTTAGGATACTAATCTCGGATGTTCAAGACAACTTATTCAAAAACGACATTTTGGAAAAAATATATCTCAACTATAAAATTTACTCAGCGTAATATACCTAGGGCTTGATCATAGAAAGCGGTAAATTGCCAGAATCAACTTCTTCACCCTCCACATTCCCATTTTCAGCACCACCTCACCCTTTTCGACCAATTTTCTCCATGCCGCTCTTTATCAACAAATGCTTATGTATAAACATCAAAATAAAACATTCACTAAATTTATATGAACAAAACGTAGCCGTCCTGTCCAATGTGGCAGTTCGTCCACGATATTCGTCTCCTCAGGCACCTAACTGTAGAGGGACTGGCGGTACAAGCAAGGAACGACCGGGCATCCGGTTCCGGTCTTGGTCCCGGCCGGGCCTAGTGGGCCCGGTCCCAATCTCGGCCAAAAAACGGCCGGTCCTCGGCCGGACCTTTCAAAGACAGCATGAGAAAAGCATGTTGAGTTGTCATGAAAAATCATTCGTCTTGTCAATAGTATTACTGTGATTATTTTTGAAATGTTCTTCAATTAACTTCTCTACAGCTTTTAACAATTTTTATCGAGCTTTCATCAAATTAGCGCCAGGCATATCTCTTTGCTGCATCACATCTGACATGCTTCTAGAAATATTTAATCAAAAATTGAATTCGTTTCAGCATAAAGTTAAGAACTGCACCATTTCTGATCTACGTAGCATGTCTAACATAAGTGAGCAATAAATGCAGAAGCGCTATATTAATGAAAATGAAAAAACTTTCAATAGTAAAATATAATCTTCAACAAGGATTACATTTGGGACAAAAAGTATTCAAGGAAAGTATTCCTTTTACATAAAGCAATAACTCCAGCATTTTCAGAGAATGTCTTGCAAGAAACTAACTTTTACATTTTCCTGCATAGATACTTCGGCAATTACAGTATTATTCTCATTATCACATAAAAATTGAAAGTAACAACGCTTATTTGATCATTTTTCTTAAAGATTATAAATTCAATAATGAAGCGAATTTAATTAATGAAAGGTAAAAGGAAACAGAATAGTAGGTTTTTTGAACGAGGCTGAGATTCTGAAGTTTGAAATCTAGAAAGATTCATGATATCCTTTTTTACACTTTACTTGTACAAAGTTTTAGTGACAAAAATATAAGCCCTGAGACATCAAGGCATATCCAGCGAAAATTCAAAAAATTACCTTAGATTTTCTTGTAGAAAATGTCAACTAGCTTAATGCAAGCAGTTTGAATAATGCAAAAGCTTCCTTATTCTAAGATTCTAACGATTTCTATTAAACATGCATTATACAGCCTTATAGATTTTCTGTACTTCATTTAAAGTCTCTACTCCATGAGACTTATAAGGAACAGAAAACATAAAAATACTCGATAAATAGCACTGACTGTTTCAATAAAGCTTTCTGTTAATTTTTAATTAAGTGAAGTCGTATCCCCATGCATGATCTGGGAGGTTCCCTTGAAAGTTTTTCACCCCCACAAAAATATTTTCACCTTCCCACAATTCGTGATTTTCCAAGAACATCGTAGAAAACATCTTGATTTAGGCGTCTTTAGCGATCTGTTAGTTTAAGGTGCCAAATTTTTCGGCGCGCCAAACAGCCGATTCTGATTACATTTTGTTCTATTTTATTCAATTTTCCTTGAACATTTATTGTGTTTCTATAGACTTCGTGAGAAACCTTAAGAAATTGTGTTTTTGACGTGTATCCACCGTTTTCTTAGGCCAAAAACGGCACTTTTGGAATATTTCTTGAAGCTTAACCCCTAAGAATTCCCATACTGTGCATTATCCCTAAAATTTAGTCAGCCAAAAAGGTTTTTGAGCTAAGATGACATAAAAATTGGTAGGTATAAAAATTGAAGCAGCGAAAGAAGTGCCTTTATTGATTAGTTTATAGTCCTTCTAGCATTTCACTTAGAAAGTTTTTATTTTCGATCATTTTTGACCCTTAATTGTACCTTGTATTAAAAAGATTTCACCTTAAAAACTGCTGGGAGTAGGTGCCCGAAAGTTCGGTCTGAGGATCAGTCAAATGGCTTTTTTGAGCTGAAAAGCCCAAGTAAATGATAATATAGAGTAAAAACTATCTTTTTATCCACAGTTTATAGATAAATAAAGTATTTTTGTGTTCTGACCCACCAGACCGAACCTTTTGTGCGCAAACAAGCGACCATGCGTGCAAGTTGTTAGCATAGAGGGGTCAGCTCGGTCTGAGGGTCGTTTAGAGATAGAAGTGCTAAAATTTTAAATTTTATTGATTAAAATGGCCGTCAAAAACTGTATGAATGTCAAAAAATAATAATAACTTCCTAGTTCGCATTTCAATTTGATTTTTTTGTTGATTTTTGATTTATTGATTTGCAGTTGATTTCAAGCATCGAAGAAAATTCTGATTTTCATCAGAAGTCGGTTCAAGGGCAACATTTGCCTGAATATTTTTCAGAATTTTCAGTATTCTTCTAAAAGTGAATTTTATTGTCAATTCAAATTCTATGAAAAAATATTACTACTTATCTGGGTAAAAGACGTCAAAAAACAAACAAAAGTAATATGATGAACTTTTTAATTAAACTCTCGTAAAAACCTGATAACAAATTTCCTATCATTGTCTACTTAATAACACAATTTAGCTACAGTAACTCATAAAACTTGCTTGGGAAAATTTTACTCGAACCGTTGTCTAATTGAAAATTTATATTTTTTATTCATTTTTTGAATGTCCAATTTTTGTATTAAAATGACTACTCCATAAACGTAAGCTCAAGCAATAATCTGCCAGATACAACAAAATCGTTAGCAAGATACAAACAAAATACACAACTCTTTCATCATTACTTGAAGTCTTTCCATTCCTGTCCGCTTCTTCACATTCCCTTCTTTAATATCTCCTTTGCAACTATAGCGTTTCGTCATTCTTCAAATCGTATTTGTTAAACCAAACGAATGAAAACTGGAAATGCGTAATACACACGTCACACAACATAAAAATTTGCATGTTTAATAGTCGACAACAAAATTATAAAAAATCAACCACGTAGTTATATTTATCACAACATCCAGGTATTCACTATATATACTAATAACGTGATAATGATTTGCATAACACTGCTTGCCACTACACTTATGAAACATGTACTAATTATAAACTAATGTCAAATTTCATTGAATTATAATAACAACGGATGACTGATTCAAAAATGGATGCCCCTACTCAAAACAGAAAACACAAAACGCGCAATTAGTAAACAAATTAATCAGTCAAAATTACATTTGTCAAAGAGTGGCGATGGAACAATCATTATATGGAATGAATGACGAATCTAGGAATTTCGTAATTAGATGATCGGTAAGATACCCAGAATTTTTCCAAAAACAGTGAAAAAATCCATTTACAACTTCAACTAACAAGTGCAAAATACAGTTTTTTTCGAATTTTTGAATTCACTACTTTTATTTAGAATACAATGTATGGCAAAATTTTTTACGATTAATTCCAATTTTTTTCCAAAAATCCGTTGAGGAGGCTCGGAAATTTTCTTAAATTTAAGCCGAATCACGTTCATAAGTTTGAATCTGCCAGAAAGATAAACGCCCTTTTGATCGATAAATTGGATAGCTAAAATAACGTGCGACTCTGCAGCGCATTTTTTTTCTCGGTGCCGAAAAAGTTTAAAAGGCCGATTGGTCTTGCAAATGCATATGAGGTTTAAACGTTGGGTCTGTCCCGTTTATCCCATAGTTCCGATTCTCAAACTGTCCCCAATTCTCCGACCGTCTCGATTCTCTGACTAACAGTAAAACAGCTTATTCGTAGGTCCCGAAATTCCCGATTCTCCGACCAATTATATAAAATTTTATTTGTAGACACGCGCATACCCGATTCTCCGACAGTACCGTTTCTCTGTAAGTTCCGAGTACAAATTTAGCGGTGATGTCTCAACAGCCCCACCAGTCCAAACAGCCCCACCGAAATCCCAAGAACCCCACCCGTCCCAACAGCCCCACCAGTCCCAACAGCCCCACCAATAATCCCAACAGCCCCACCTATCCCCATAGCCCCACCGTTCCAACAGCCCACCGTCCGAACAGCCCCAACGTCCCAACAGCCCCACCAGTAATCCCAGCAACCTTACCATTAGTGTTGGGATTGTCAGAAAAAATGAAAAATGTTATAGTGAAAAAAGGAGAGTTAAGTGTTAAAATTAAATGAAAATCAAAACTTTCACGCTAGTCTGCTTCAAAATAGCCAGAAAATGTAAATTAGCGTACTTTTGTACGCTACTTTAACATTCATACAAGTTTTGAGGTCATTTTCGGCTCAAAACTCCTTCTCCAGACCAGGCACGTAGCTCTGGGGGAACTGGGGGGACGGTCCGGACCCCTCCCCCCAAAATTCAGAAAAAACCGGAAAAATAGGACTTTTTACATGTTATTTTGTGCTATATTTGGCTCAGACCCTCCCACCCCACCAAAATTGGTGTTGGTACCCCCAAAATAGGAGGGCCAGCTACGTGCCTGCTCCAGACCAGTCGTACTGTGCATCTATGATTATAACAGTGGGACAGTTGGAATCAACATTGGCAACGTACAAATCCTGTAGGTCTCGTTGGGTAAGTGCTAAAGATAGAATTTTGGGGTCTTTGAGATCGAACGTATTGTCCTACATACATCGCAGAAAAATTACAACACAATGGACATTGCAGAATTGGACAATGCCTAATAATACGCACGAACGTATGCGAAAAAATCGATCAAGCAAACAATTGCTTAAATTAGCCTCTATCCGTAATGCTACGCTGAAATAATTCGTAATTTTCCGTTTTTAATTTGTTAGATAAATCATTGAAAAGAAAGATTTAAAAACTCAAATTCTACGACGTTATAAAATTTTCAACGTTCTATCAAACCATATAAAATTCAACACATTAAACCGTCTTATACATAAGGAAAATGTAATTCTTTGTAAAACTTGCATATGCAAATTATGTATTACTAATAAGCCGAAAATAAAAAATTAAACGTCAGAAATATAGTTTTCAATAAGAAGAATACGAAAATAAGATAAAAAATACCACTCATCGCTGTAAAACTCGAAATAAATAACAAAATTTGAATTATTAAAAAAAGGGATTTTTAGAAACCTCAATAAAATCCTCACTTTAACTTGTTAGATAAAGCATTGAAAAGAAAGAATAAAAAACTCAAATTCTACGACGTTATATAATTTTTAACGTTCTATATGAATTTTCGAACAAAGCTTTGCTCTTTCCACTAATATATTTTTTAAGGTTGTACGACCTAACCTGGTTTCGAAAACGTCAGCGACCAAATGAAAACTATGAAATTTCTTAATTTTAGACAAAAACAAAAAAATGGCAATATGGTCCGGTTAGCAGAATTATACACAAAAAATCATTTAAATACGATCAAACCCTAACGACTTATTAACAAAATAAACGAAATAAAAGTGACACAGTCAAACATAGGACCCAACCGAATGTCAAACATATATATAGGAAACTGACGCTTCCTTTTATGATACGTAGAAATCTAGAAATCTGAAAATGAACCTTTTACGAAATACAGAAATTTACATAGCCAAGAGACCGATACCATCTGGAAGTGTGACATACGATATATATATATATATATATATATATATATATATATATATATATATATATATATATACTTAGAAATCTCAAAATGAACGTTTTATCAAATACACAACATAAAAATTTACATGTTTAATAGTCGACAACAAAATTGTGAAAAAGAACCACGTAGTTATATTTATCACATTCACGTATTTACTACTTATACTAATAACGTGATAATGATTTGCATAACACTGCTTGCCACTACACCTATTAAAAATGTACTAATTATAAACTAATGTCAAAATTCATCGAATTATAATAACAAAGGATGACTGATTTAAAATTTTCAGATATAAACTGCCAAAAACCTAATCAGCCCAATTGAAAATATAAGAATTTACCCAAGTTTGAAGTATGCGCTTTCTAAATTTTGACCCCCAAAGTGGATGTAGAACATGATAGCCACACAACCCTAGCCGATTTTTTAAATATTTATCATACATTGTACTTGAATAAACTAGTTCCACACCGACCCGGTTACGTGGATGTGTAACGTTAACTTTTTTGGGTTAATTTGAGGACCAACACGTTGTGTGATAAATTGCCTGCAGGTTAGGCTGAATAGCTTCGAGTTCCATGGCAATCGGGAATTAATTAGCCTTAGGGAGTTGTGAGAAATTACTTGCAACTATGTACCTAAAGGCTATTGGGATCAGAGATATAGATTAGCCTTGGGGAGTTGTCCACTGATAATTATGTACCTAAAGGCCATGGGAATTTGGGCATCAATTTAGGTAGCAATTTGGGGCTGAATTATATGTTTTAGATCCTAGGAAAAATTGGGCAGCACTTCGTTGTAATTGAGTATTTTACAGGCTAAGAAAATGAGACAACGAATTACGTAGCAATTTAGCTTTAATTGAGAAAAGTCTTTTTAATGAGGGCAGTCATAAATAACATACGCACCTATCAATATGTCGAGCGGAATAGGGCGGCACGACGCGCAGAAACTCCAACGAGAGCCCAATAATCGAATTACGAGTAGCACGACGACGCGTAGAAACTCTAACGAACCCAATTAATCGAATTGGCACGACGCGAGGAAAATCCAACGAAAGCCCAATTAATCGAATTGATCGCCAAAGTCGAATTAATAATAAACGATCGGAGCGGAGCGAAAGACTGATAGAAACGAAAAATCGTCGGGTGATAGCAAAAAATGGTGAGATGTAGTATTCAAATTTTTCAGTCGGCCAATAGAAAAACGCGTCAATAAATGAGCAATCATAATAATCACGCCCACAATGGTATAGTCTATCTTCACATGTTAAAGCGAGCATGATTGCACAGTTAAGCGATTGTTCTAGCGTTATAGCATTATGTACACAATGAAACTTCTCTGCTTTGTGATATAATATTCAGCAATTGCAGATTAAGTACTTATGCGAATAAACTAAACGTTCTGTAAGTGATATATTGTATATCAAATTTGCAGAAGTGTGCAAAAACATGTACACAACAGATGCTCCTACTTAAAACACAAAACACAAAACGCACAAATAGTAAGGAATTATTTAGTCAAAATTACATGTGTCAAAGAGTGGCGATGGAACAATCATTACATTACATGGAATGAATAACAAACTAGGAGTTTCGTAATAAGATGGTCGTTAACGCAACCAGAATTTTCCAAAAACAGTGAAAAAATACATATAAAACCTCGACTAAAGAGTGCAAAATACAGTTTTTTTCCAATTTTTTTATTATTTACTTTTATTTAGAATACAATTGTATGGCAAAATTTCTTTCGATTGATTACAATTTTTTTCAAAAAATATATTGCGGAGGCTCGAAAATTTTTTTAAATTTAAGCCGAATTACCTTCATAAGTTTGAATCTGCCAGAAGGACAAACGCCCTTTTGATCGGAAAAAATTGGATAGCTAAAGTAACGTGCGACTCTGCAGCGCCACGCTGACTGAATTTGATTTTTTTCATGGTGCCAAAAAGGTTAAAAAGGCCGATTGGTCTTGAAAATACATATGAGGTTTCTACGTTGGGTCTGTCTCGTTTATCCCATAGTTCCGATTCTCCGACTGTCCCGATTCTCTAACCGTCTCGAAACTCTGACAAACAATAAAACAGCTTATTCATAGGTTCCAAAATTCCCGATTCTCCGACCAATTAAATAAAATTTTATTTTTAGACACGCGAATACACGATTCTCCAACAGTCCCGTTTATCTGGGTCCCGTCCCACTAGACCCACCGTCCCGCTTGACCCACCGTCCCGCTAGACCCACCGTCCCACTAGACCCACTTTTTCGTCCCGCTAGACCCACCGGAAGTCTCGCTAGACCCACCACGTGCATAATAAGGTGTCCCGCTAGACCCACCGTTTTGCGACCGTCCCGCTAGACCCACTATTTCGGAAGACCCACCAGAGAAGAAAATTATGTACGCTTTTAAGCAAAAACAGAAATGCTTTCAAAGTGTATCCATTCAAGTAATATATATGTTTAGTCAAATATATAAATAATTAATTAAAAAATAATTACATTTAATTTAGCACCTAATCAATTAAATTTAATTATTAAATAAATGAATTTTGTACATTATTGCATGAAATTGTGTGTATTACAAATTATAACATGCAGATGAAAAACACCACTCAACGCTGTAAAACTCGAAATAAATAACAAAATGTGTATTATAAAAAAAGGATTTTTAGAAACCTCAATAAAATCCTCACTTTAAGTTGTTAGATAGAGCATTGAAAAGAAAGAATTAAAAACTCAAATTCTACGACTTTATATAATTTTCAACGTTCTATCAAGCAATATAACATTTAACACATTAAACCGTCTTATACGTAAGGAAAATGTAATTCATCGTAAAATTTACATATGCAAATTCTGTATTACTAATAAGCCAAAAATAAAAAATTAAACTTCAGAAATATAGCTATCGATATAAAGAAAACTAAAATAAGATAAAAAACACCAGAGCGCTAATATCCATGTGCTCACTTTATTTCTTCGCTTCAAATACTATATAGAAATTTTGATTTCGAATCGAGCCATGGGTTTTGGTCGCGCTAATTTCGTTTTAATTCGTTATAAGAAGTCAGCTATGTTAGTCTGTGAAGCTGATAATAACGAAACTTTTTTCGAATGATATGGTAATTATATACGATTTCACATTCATGAAAACAAACTAACCGCTTGTTATTGACTATTGCACACCTCAAACTTGCTTTTTTATTAATGATTACAAAAAATTTTGCAGAATTCACTTAAGCGTCTTGGTAACTATTTTTAATTTCACTTGTAATATGAATGTCTTCATTTTTTCGAGTGGGTCTACTGAGACAGTGGGACTAGCGGGACTGTCGCGAAACGGTGGGTCTAGTGGGACACCTCATTATGCACGTGGTGGGTCTAGCGAGACTTCCAGTGGGTCTAGCGGAACGAAAAAGTGGGTCTAGTGGGACGGTGGGTCTAGCAGGACGATGGGTCTAGCGGTACGGTGGGTCAAGCGGGTCACAACTCACAATCTTTATCTGTAAGTACCGAGTACAAATTTAGCGTCCTGCTCAGCGCAAGGCGGCGAATAGTTTTTGCCACGTTAAAACAAGCTTCCAGCGTCTTACGCGCAAAAGTCTTCATACAGATTAAAAAATAATTATCGAATATAGTTGCTCCTGCCGAAAAAACAAATCATCATAAAAAGCCGTCCAACAAATTATACTACAACTTCATAACATACCACGAAAATACAATGGCCAACTATTACTTTCGCAGCATAAAACTAATCTGTTAGTAATGATATGCTCTATTTCATAACACGCATTTTGCAAATATTCACCGGTTACAATGCTCTATACCTTAGCTCTAACCAGTCAATTAATTAACACAAACTCATTTTAAAAAGAAATATAGAAGTAGAAAAAACCCTTATAATAAAAATCTGAATGAGTCTACGTAAATGCTCATTTTAAAAAGAAATGTAGGAGCGGAAGAACCCTTATAATAATTTGAATGAGTCTACATAAAGGAAAAAGATGAAACTTTTCCCGCACAACACGCAAAGCTAGGTAGGTAGGTACCCACAGAAATCGAAAATTCAATAATCGATTTCGGATTAACGAATGAACAAAACAATCCGCAAATATCGTTTTTCAAATTGGAAAGAACGTAGTTGCGTCAATTTCAGACATAGGCCAAGTTCAGTCACAATCGAGACCTGCATTGGCGCCAAGTTTAGATATGCGCCAACTTAAAATAGGCGCCAAGTTTAGATGGGCGCCAAGATCATACAAGAAATCAAAAGGCGCCAAGTTTAGACGGGCGCCAAGTTGAGATCGAACGTTTTGTACCAACTTAGTTTTTTACCATATATATGTTACCACATTGTTAACTTTAAAAATATGAACCTGACTCCCGAATGGGTGCGAAGAAATTCGGTTTGCGCAGTTTGTCGCCTTTGCGCACGAACGTATGCGAAAAAATTGATCAAGCAAATAATTGCTTAAATCAGCCTCTATGCGCAATGCTACGCTGAAATAATTCTCAATTCTCCGTTTTTATTTCATATTTGTCCGATAAATCATTGAAAAGAAAGAATTAAAAACTCAAATTCTACGACGTTATATAATTTTCAACGCTCTATCGAACCATATAAAATTTTAAATATTAAACCGTCTTATACGTAAGGAAAATGTAATTCTTCGTAAAATTTGCATATGCAAATTGTGTATTACTAATAAGCCGAAAATAAAAAATTAAACGTCAGAAATATAGTTTTCAATAAGAAGAATACGAAAATAAGATAAAAAACACCACTCATTGCTGTAAAACTCGAAATAAATAACAGAATTTGAATTATAAAAAAAGGATTTCTAGAAACCTCAATAAAATCCTCACTTTAATTTGTTCAATAGAGCACTGAAAAGAAAGAATTAAAAACTCAAAATCTACGACGTTATGTAATTTTCAACGTTCTATCAAATCATATAAAATTCAACACCTTAAACCGTCTTATACGTTAGATAAATGTAATTCTTCATAAAATTTGCATATGCAAATTCTGTATTACTAATAAGCCGAAAATAAAAAATTAAACGTCAGAAATATAGTTATCGATATGAAGAATACGAAAATAAGATAAAAAACACCACTCATCGCTGGAAACCTCGAAATAAATAACAAAATAAGAAAAAGGATTCTTAGAAACCTCAATAAAATCCTCAATTTTGACTTTGAAGAAAAAAGGAAAAAGTACCCCCGAAGAAGACTTTGCGCTTTCTACTGATATATTTTTAGGGTTGTATAACCTAAACTTGGGTTCAAAACCCTTATCTGTAGAACAAAAAAATTAAATTTCCTAATTTTGAACAAAAAAAAAATAATAAAAATATGGTAGTATGGTCTGGTTAGCCCAGTTTATTCACAAAAAATCATTTAAATACGATCAAACCCCAACGACTTATTAACAAAATAAACGAAAAAATTGTGGGGTGTGCAAAACATAGGACCCCCAAAAAGTCAAACATATATTAATAGGGACCACACATTAATATACATAGTAGGAATATTTGCCTTATGCGGCCCGGATTAGCGTTATTAAACGTTACGTTATCTAATATCGTTCATTTTTAAAACGTATTTTTTAGCATAATATTCTGTATAAATTTTTGCATTCTTTAGACATTCTGGTAGCGAATTTTGTGCTAAAGCTAAAAATGCGGTTTAAACTCCACTGGCGTCGATATTAAAGTCGAAAGACAAAATTAATGTTATTTCTATACCCTGTTTCACATAACTTCGTGCATAAATTTTAGGGATTTTCATCGACAGTAAGCCGAGAGGTTACGATAATTATAAATCAGACCAATGCTATAATTGCAATCTGACGGTTTATTGTCGGAGATATTTTATTGAATTTATGCGCGAAGTTAGAAACACTATAATTGTTCGCTTCGTATGGGAAAAATCAAAACTTTCGTTCACTGTGAAATGTATTACAAAGTTTCAAGAAGGACGCTTCATTATCCAGCAACTAACGTTATTATAATGATTAACAACCATATGTACCTGGGAGTGGGGTTTGGGGTACGCACCCCTCCCCCCGAGAAACCAAAATAACCCCCAGAAATCAAAATACCCCCCAGATTTCAATTTTTGAAAATTTTTTCGTTTTTCCCGCAATTTTTTGATGCCAATGGATATTGCTCGATGAGAAACGTTGAAAAATGGTGTTTTTTCGCCATCCATACGTGGGCAGCAAGAGAATTCTGGGGGAGAGTGCAAGATTTTTCGAAGGTCAAAAAATGGCCTTAAAAATTGTGGTATGGCGATAAAAACACCATTTTTCGATGTTTCTCATAAAGCACTATCCATCGGCATCAAAAAATTGCGAAAAAACAAAAAAATTTCCAAAAATTGAATTCTGGGGGGTATTTTGGTTTCTGGGGGGTGCATACCCCCCAAACCCCCCCGCCCCACGCCCAGGTGTGCATACCACCACTTTTAAGGCCATTTTTGACCTTTGAAAAAATCTTGCACCTTCCCCAGAACTTTGATGCCGCCCACCTATGTTAATAACCCTAGCCCGGATTAAAATCCTAACCCTCCTGCTACCAAGGGGTCACGCACACACATGGGCGTGGGGGGTCTGGACCCCCCAGAAACCAAAATACCCCCCAGAAATACAAATACCCCCCCAGAATTGAATTTTCGAAAATTTTTTTCGTTTTTTTCGCAATTTTTTGATGCCAATGGATAGTGCTTGATGAGAAACGTCGAAAAATGGTGTTTTTATCGCCATACCACCATTTTTAAGGTCATTTTTTGACCTTCAAAAAATCTTGGACCTTCCCCCCAGAATTTTCTTGCTGCCCACGTATGGTCAAGCACTCCTAGTCTTACCAAGGTCTAGATCGAAAATCTAGTCATTGGGGAGATAACAAAAATGAATAAAAATACATATTTCTGGTAGCCAAGAGCATGAGAAATTCAAAAATGCCATTAAGTTTGCACAAAACTGAAAATCAATTGAAAAAAACGTACCTATTTGAATATTGAAAAATGCGTAAGAAACACGATCTGCAACACGCGTAACACATGTTATAAAATCATGAAATCAAGCTTTTCTGATGAAATATAGGTGAACACCTTTTCTTTTGCTCAATAAAACATGTGTAGCAGTAAAAAAGAGGGTACTGAGAAGCTTGCCACATAATAATTTATGGCCTTACAGTAAACTGCAAAAAACAGGCAACTAGATCACGGATCTAGAGCTCGGTAAAAGTAGGGTTAAGCTCACACCTGGGCGTGGGGGTTTGGGGAGTATGCACCCCCAGAAACCAAAATAACCCCCCCCCAGAAATCAAAATACCCCCCAGAATTCAATTTTTGAAAATTTTTTTCGTTTTTTACGCAATTTTTTGATGCCAATGGATAGTGCTTGATGGGAAACGTCGAAAAATGGTGTTTTTATCGCCATACCACCATTTTTAAGGCCATTTTTCGACCTTCAAAAAAATCTTGCACCCCCCCCAGAACTTTCTTGCTGCCCACGTATGGTTAAGCTACGTGGTTTATGTGAGCATAGGCGAAATCCACTGGGAATTTAGAATTTCTATAGACTTGCCTTTCCCGCCTTGAAGTTGTAGTGGGATTTAGACCCCAGGGACATGAATTTTTGCGATTTTGGCCCATCGGACTATAGGAATTCGATTGCTGCCTTTAGGCATGTACATACATTACATACACTATGTGTAAACATACATATGTATAGGTAGATATGTAATGCGCCGGTGGAAAAAAACAGACAGATATGTAGGTTGTGCATCAATTTTTTTTGACTCACTTAACCAGGCCCCACAAAATTTATGGGCTGTCCTTACATGGGAAGCAGTCGAATCAGTGAGGCCTTGATGTACAACTGACCAAAATTCCAAAAGTATGTAGGTAACAAAAATTCATTTCTGGGGGTCTTTCGATTTTTTTGGAGGTCCGCCGGATTCTTGTGGGGAAAGGGGCTTAATCATACATGTGACAGGCGGATGGGGGATGCCCCACTCATATTCGGACGCTCCCCAATCCCCCTAAAGCCAGAAAATTTTTACACCCCCGCCGATTTTTGGAAAAAAGTCGAATTTTTTGGTTGTTTTTAGGCGTTTTTGGCCGTTTTCGGCCGAAAATTGGAGTTCATTTACCTTTCCCCCTAAAAATAGCCGGTACCCTCAAATGTTGAGCTGTTACATGTAGGGTCTAAACCATACATGTACAGCATGGGAATTATGGGGGGATCAGGCCCAAACAATTTTTTAAAAGTGCCTTTTCGGGCTAAAAAACGTTGGATACACGTCAGAAACATTGTTTTTTGACGTTTCAGATAGTGCTCGTTCTTTCAAGATGACGTGAAATAAATTTAAAAACAAATTATAAAATTGAGCAAATTGAAGCAAACATAGTCAAAAAATGTGCATATGGCACGAAGCGCCGAAAATTTTAGGTTTTTGAGCCAAAAATGAGCTAAAAACGCTTACGAGGGCACACTTTTTACAACTTTTACGAAAAATCGACGATTCTGCGGGGAATCGCAGCCATTTTTCGGGGGGACAGTTGCCATTCTGGGGGGGAGTCCAAACCCCCTAAACCTCCCATCCAAGAACACATCTAGTGATACAAAAGGATATACAACTTTCATCGATCATAATTAAGCGAATATTCCGCTCCTTGGTGTTGAATCGTAAATTTGATCGATGTATCGAATCTTTTCCGACCCTGTAGGATTGAACGGTCTGCACATTTCTTGTTCAAGCACCATAATTTGCTGTTGCTCTTGCAAAAAATTAATGTAGTCTGCCGCGCTGAACATTATCCTCTGTGCTTCTTCGTCGGTCAGACAAAAATTCTTCTGTATCTTCTTCACATGGCTAAAAAGATCAAAATTCGATGACGAAATTATCGGAGATTAGGTATGCTTAAAAGTTCCGAATAAAGGTTTTTTTTATAGAATCCGTAATTTAAAAAATTCTAAACTGACACTGTTTTCAAATATTAAAAATTAATTTGGCGGAGCACCGGAAAATAACATTTTCCAATGGTTAATACATTTTTCTCGGATTAGACGAATGGTGACTTACGACGAGTGTAGTCCGTTTCATTTAACTTTGGAGTTTTTGAAAAAACTTAAAGTGCCTATAAAAGTGCTTTAAACTAACAGAGTAGTTATGATATTCAACAGCATAAAGAGTTATAGGGAGACTTTTGCTACTGTTAAGCTGCATTACTGTTTTACGATTTTAAACCTCTTTTGCAGCCTGATTCATGCGGTTTAAATTGAAGAGAAAACCTCAAAGTTAAATGAAATGAGACTATTGTAATCATATAAAGTAAATTGCTCAATTTCCATATATAAGGTGGAGGCACATAAATTTATGCATACAATAGTAGCTGCGACCGGGACTCGAACCCGGGACCACGGTTGACCAGACCGCTGCTCTTACCAACTGAGCTATATCGCAGACGATTTCGAAAGTGTACATGTTCTACTTACGCGTGTTTTGCATAAAATTTAGCTTTCGATAATCCGAAAATTCTTAAAATTTTTCAAAAATTCGTGAGTACGTATTCGCAGAGTTGAACAAAAATTAGCTGAAATTCAAAAAAGCAGAGGAACTTCAAATTCGACAACGTTAGAAAGGTTCCTATAAAATTAAAATAATGTTGCAAATTCATGTAAATCAGCTAGTGTATTCTAATGATAATATGTCTCAGTTTTGCAATAATATCCATTAATTACAAAAAGTAAGTAATTATAGAATAACTTTACATCGTTATAATTTCAGATAAATTCCGCGAATCACGATGAACATTACACCGATATGTACAGCATGATAATTCTGGTCATCCGCCTCGAAGAATTGTTATAATGTGCCTTTTTTGGGCTAAAAACAACGATCATGCGTTAAAAGCAATCTTGTTACTGACAAATGTTCATTCATTCTAAAACATGAAAACATAGAAAATTTCGAAAAAAATTGGAAAAATTGAGTAAATTGAACAAAACTGAGTAAAAAATAATTGAATTGCATGAAGCACCGAAGATTCCGTACTTTTAAGACAAAAGATGGCTCAAAAAGCAAGAAGATAATTTGTAGGATTTTTTAAAATCGATAATTATGGGGAGTCGCAACTCGCATCTAGACGCGCACGTAGTGGGAAAGTGGAGGAGTCTACCCCGGAATGAAAAAATGGTAAATTTTGTGGGGAAAAGGGGACAAAATGAAGGCCGAAAACGGATGAAAATTGAAAATTTTCTTTAGAAGTGCTTCAAATTGAATATAAACTGTGTAAAAACATGGTTTTAACGCTATGTTTGTGCTTATACCAGTTTTTGATGTCATTATGACCCGAAAAAGCTTAATTTTTTACCCTTCCAGACCGGCTGACCCTACCCCCTCCCCAGATCGGCCATGCTGTTGTGCATCTACGATCGCGACATAACCAGCTTGCGAAGGTCAGCAGCATGGGCAACAGTGGAATTGTGAGGCTTTGGTGGTGTGAAACTAGAAAAATTACAAAATACATACCAAAAAATTAATTCTAGAGCGTCTGGAGCATAGGTGGGCAGCACCGAAATTCGGGGGAGGGGGGGGTGAAAAAATTTTCAAAGGTCAAAAAATAGTCTCAAAAGTGGTCGTATAGCGAAAAAACACCATTTTTCGACGTTTCTCATCGAGCACTATCCAATGGCATCAAAAAATCGCTAAACAAGCAAAAAAAATTCTAGGGGGGTATTTTGATTTCAAGGGGTATTTCAACTTCTGGGGGTGCATACCCCCCAAACCCCCCACCCCACGCCCACGTGTGGTAAGTCATTCTGGAAGGGGGACTTAAAATCCCCAAGATCCCCCTAAAAACACGTATGGATCTACCTCATCCACTGCCCAAGGGTCAATGCTTTGCCGCCAATGACGGCCAACACTTGCTGTGCGGTTTGGATTTTCCGGCCGAAATAATGAAGCTTTCTGATACAATGTACTCCTACCGTATCAATGCTCATTGTGGCTAGCACTAGTCCAATGAATATAAATGCCACAGTGAAAATTATGCTCCATCCTCTCGCACTGGGAACCAGATCGCCGAATCCGACCGAAAGGAAATATTGTTAACATGAGAATAATGAATTTTTTGCTATCAGCCATTTATCAACCAAAATTAGGAAAAATCGAAATAGGAACTTGGTTATGATAACGAAACGTAAAAATAGCTTAAACATGCGTTACAAAACTGTAGGACGCACTAATAAGTGGAATGCTGTGGTATTCAAATATTCGACTACATTTTTAATCACTATTGAGTATCCAAAACTCGTTTCAAAAGTTATGTACATTTATTTTATTTGAATTTTTTTATTTTATCATTCATTATTTCATCGATTTATGCATTATCTGTTTTAAAAAACCTAGGACAGCACATTTTCTGCGAATCTTCTGGAAAATCCGAAATTCTAGTAGTTTAAATAATTCTTATAATTCTAATAATTCTAATAACCTTATTCTAATAATTCTGAATTCTAAAGTCTATTCTATAAAAATTCGATTAAATTCCAGCTCTTCTTGTTGCGTATTTTTGCAAAACCACATCTCTCAGTTTCTCGGTCTTCAGCTATAATCTTACAACTTATAAGGTTATTTTTTGAATTTATTAAAAACGAATAGTTTTTAGTAAATGTTATACGATTTTCCTTACTGTTGTCATAGTAATCATGCAATAATAAAAGCTGTCCACGAAAGTCCACGGTTCCCAGAAGCAAAATATGCAAGCTCCCAAGGCTGTATAGCCGAGTAAAATAGCCAAAACATAGGTTTGAGGTACGGGTATGGTTTCGACTTCATCGAAACCGAATAGGTCAGGCTCCTCATCATCGTATGCGGCCTTGCTTTCATTGTCCGAACTACTTTTTTCCTGTTCCTCTGTCACTTCGCACATTTCGTCTCGCTTCCGCCGGAAAATCGTCTATGAAAGCACTTTAACTTTAATTTTTAAAATTTAAAAACGCTTATTTTGATTAAAAATAAAATTTAAAACAGGGATCTACGTGATTATGCACATGAGTGGTTTTGTCGATATTTTGATCTGTTTTTATGATATACGAGGGTTGATCAATCAATAAAGGCATAGCTTTTTTTGGCAGTTATTGAGCTGCAGCTAAGTTTTTCTTATATTTGTCTTTTAGGGCTTACCTGATATCACACCTGGGCGTGGGGGTTTGGGGGGTATGCACCCCCCAGAAACCACAATCCCCCCCAGAAATCAAAATACCCCCCATAATTCAATTTTTGAAATTTTTTTTCGTTTTTTTCGCAATTTTTTGATGCCAATGGATAGTGCTTGATGAGAAACGTCGAAAAATGGTGTTTTTATCGCCATACCACCATTTTTAAGGCCATTTTTTGACCTTTAAAAAATCTTGCACTCTCTTCCCCCAGAATTTTCTTGCTGCCCACGTGTGCCTGATATGCATTTTCCAAATTTCAAAATTATTGTTCAATTTTTCTTAGAGCTATTCCCTTCTAATTAATTGTACCCGGTAATATTGGCCGAATATTGAATTATGGAGTAATAGGTCATTTGGTACCTAATTCTCACGGGTCAAAGGACTACATAAATTCATGTCTGATTGAGTGAAGTTCATGGAACTAGCGCCCTTGCTTCCAGCAGTATTAAAAAATGAATTGCGATTTTCAGGACTAGCGTGACGAACTTAGAAGGTGGGAGGTCCACTGGACATCCAAACTTGTGATCACCCAAGAAGAAATTCAATCTGTTCATGGTCTAACAGAGAGACAGGGGAATTAAGGTGCATCCGTTAGCCTTTGTATGGAGGTTAAATTATAGTACAGCATGATCAATTTTAACAGAAGATCTGGAACCGCCAAAGGTCTGCGCCCAATGGGAGCCCCATTTGTTGACAGCTGAGCAAAAGCATGATTGAGCTGAAAGCATTGAGCACTTTTTCATCAATTTTGAACAAGATAATATAAAACTTCACTAAGTAAATAGTATCTGGTGATGAAGGAGGGGTTTACTGCTATAACCAAAAACCAAACATCAGTCAAACAAGCGAGTTGGGAAGGCTTCAAGACCACCCGTGGGCGTGGGGGTATGCACCCCCAGAAGTTGGAATACTCCCCCAGAAATCAAAATTCCCCCTTCCCCAGAATTGAATTTTTGAATTTTTTTTTGCTTTTTTAGCGATTTTTTGATGCCATTGGATAGTGCTCGATGAGAAACGTCGAAAAATGGTGTTATTTCGCCATACGACCACTTTTACGACCATTTTTGACCTTTGAAAATTTTTTCACTTCCCGTCCCCCTAGATATTTTTTCACGCCCCCTTCCAGAATTTCGGTGCTGCCCACCTATGTTCAAGACTATCCTCGAAGACCAAGGTTTCCAAATCGATTAAGTATCGTTATAGCACCAGTCGCGTTAGAGCACTAATCGTCTCGTTATAGCACTTTGTCTCGGTAGAGCACCAGTGTGTCGCGGTACAGCAGCACCTATGAGTCTCGTTAGAGCACTGGCATGTCGCGTTAGAGCACCATGATTGTCTTATCATGCTTTATACACGAAAATGACGGAGTTTACGTTATTAATGTTAGCATGCATAAAAATGAGCAAATTTTTATCGTTCAAAAAAATTATTAAGCGAAAAATTACAGAAAATGTTGTTCGTGATTCAAATAGTGTGAAATTTCAATATTGACACGCTGAACAAAATCGGCATCATTTGGCAGGCCATTGTACGTTTGTAAAAACCCGCCTAGCGTTTTGAATAATAATGTCATTTTGAACACACTGCTGCAAGCGAGGTGCTGTGGGAGCCCCATTAAGAAAAGTCGAATTCTAGCTCAATTGGCGTGCAACTATCCTCAAGCTTAACAAGAAGAACTAGTAAACGAGGATGCGGATGGTCGAATGTAGATCGCAGAGTCGTTGTAACCCTCGGCGTGATTTGATGTGGTTGTTCAAACAACGAGAAACGGACGACGTATAACTTTAAAAAATGATAAAATAAGTAGCTTCAAAAACAGGCTCTTCGCAAAATCTAGAACTTCAGCTCCTTATTTTATACAATTTCCGATTGCATTTTCCATATTTCGTGCAAAAAACGGACAAGTACAGCTAAATAATTTTTAATACGTGTATTATGATATAGGTGAAAGTAAAAATGGGCAGTGCAAACTTTACACAACTATTGGGTGCAGAGAAAACTATGTACGTATGTTTTTTTTATTAACAGAAATACAGATAAAGGTACCTACATTTTATTAAGCTAAAAGCTACTGAATAGGCAGTCAAAATGAATGAGCAATCGGTTTTATACGATTAATGTTCGATTTTATGGATTATATGTACATTTTTCTTTTATTTGTTTAATCTTTGTGGCACAACGTGCCTATTGTTGCTGCCCGTTTATGTTTACTTATGACGTTTCGCTGGTCATTTGAATACAACTGTACGCCGTGATGACGTGAGGCAAATAGTAATGCTCTAACGAGATATTTGAGGGTCAATCCGTTCGAGTGCTCTGAAGAGACATAAGTGCATAAGTGCCATAACGGGACGCCTGAGTTCTCCAACGAGACATTTAGCGCCATAACGCAACTGGTGCTATAATGCTACAAAGTGTTCTAACGATACTGCTCAAAAGTGCTCTAACGGAACTTTGCCTCCAAATCAACCAGAAACGTGATTTAGTAACTTTTCTTGGGATTCACAGTCCTCTATTGATTGACTTTACACCAAACAGTGTAGTAATAAATGCCAGCTATTACTGCAAACTCTTGAATCAGTTGCAAAAATTAATCAAGAAAAATGAAAGGATGAGGATGTCCAGGGAGAAAGTGTAGGTCTTGTTATAAGGAATGCAGGTTTTTATATAATAATAAGGTGAAATCTGAGGTCGAACCCTGGTTCTGGGGGTCAAAGTTCAATCTACAGGCAAAATAGCATAGGAAAGTGCGACAAATGTTGGCTTGGGTTTTGAGCATGTCTGAGGACTTTGTTGAAAAATAGAGTATTGGTATTGCCATACTGTTGTTTTTCGCCAAACTATACCTTCATTGATCAACCCTCCTAGGTACATATTACTAAACTAATCTAACCCATTACAAGCGACTTATCAGTGTCCTTAAAAACATATAATAATTATTAGTATTAGCTCGAGCAGTAATGCGCTAAGAACGATGAACATGCA
>JAVLUZ010000385.1:499556-582341 GCA_036768485.1 Mermis nigrescens
AAGTTAAATGTAAAAGCATACATGCAAATTACGAAAGTCAGACCTTGTACATATTTTATCGTAGGAACTTATCATATGGGTAGTCATAAGCAGATATATGCACGTATGGTTTGAGGGTCTGGAATCTCCAAGTGAAATGAAAAATCAAAAATTTTGCTGCAAATATGTTTAAAAAAAATCAGAAGCCGTAGATTATCATAGATCTAACGTTATTTTAACATTAGAAAAACATTTATAATAGTTTTGAGGACATTTTCGGCGCAAAAAAACTTCTGGCTGACCCTCTCAAACCGACTGACCTACAAAACAGACCATGTTGTGCATCTGGGATCTACCAGAATCCTGGATTTGAAAAACGGAATTTTTTTCTAAAAATGGCAAAATAAAACTAACATTGATTAAAGATCAAAAGTTTCCCACAAAAGTGGTTAAAATTAAGCAGAACCTGTGAATCGACATAGTTCTTGAGTCATTTTAATATTCAACTTTATCGTTTTTGTGACGGTTTTTTGACCCAAAAAAAGCTCTGTCTGATAGTCCAGAGCGGCCGTGCTGCGCATTATGGTCATAAATCATGAAGTAAGAACTTTTCTTTCCATATCTGGGCAAATAAATTTTTGCCATATTTTTCCTATTATGAAAGGGGATACAAATAATATGAACAACTCGCCTTAAAGCGTCGGGAATTTTGATTATTTTGTGATAAAATAGATACTGGAGGATTCCAAGTTTCATGCGGGAGAAAATTGTTTAACAATTATATTTTACTTTTCTTGAATTTCTCGTTGGCATGCCGCTTGAAAAAGTTGATAATTATAGTTATTAATAATAATCTGCTCACAATCATTTGTAGGATTTGACGTCTTGTAATATAAAGTGAAATCGTTTTTCCTTTCGATACACATATGCATTTATTATGCCTGCGATGTTATATACTTCAATAAAATCTCATCGCATTTCATTTTGTTTCAGGAATTCGCAAGCGCCAACGGTGAGCAAGGTTTGAAATATTTTCAATATTTTGCTTTTGTTTAAAAGGATAAAAATGCTTAAAATAAAAAATCGTTCGTGCGTCCATCAAATTTTCTATCTTTAAAAGTTAGAAATTTCTTTTGAATAGAAATTAATTAATAGTTAATTTTTCTCAAAAAATTGCTTTTTCGGTAAAGTTTTTAAAATTTATTGAAAAATTTAATAACTTAATTTTTCAATTAAAAATCAGAATTATACGATGGTAATTGCCTTGCAAGCAGCCAAGAGACTCAAGCACATCTTCTGATATATCGTTATGTTTAATTCGGTTAAAACATAGTCGATGTTTTTCTTTAATTTAAAATTTGGCTAAAAACCTATCACATTAACATTAATAACTTTGGAACCGTGAGAGTTACGTCCTTGTGGTTGATTGCAAAGCTACAGAACATTTTCTGCTCTATTAGTTTACCAAGAATCATTAGCTAGACTTTATTAGGTAATTCAAAACTAGTCAATTGATTGCAAAAAATGTTAATTTCAGCAACTAATTCGAATGCAGGGTGTACAGAGACTGCGCTATCGCAAAATTGATATTTTTAGTCGATTTTATTGTTGTTTTTGTAATTTGCATTTATTTTGTCCGATTCTAAGCAATAGGTGTAATAAAAATTATTGTGTTGAAATATTTCAATAGCTTTTCGGGAAACTTTGCGAAAATGTTAAAGTAAATTTGATTTTTTGACTCAGCTAATTAAATGAAACTGCGGGCTTTTATACGCTTATTAAGTTTTAAAATTATGAAGCATCGAACTGCAGTATTTATTTCGAAAAAGCTGATCGATTCGGATTTGGTGGATGTGTTCTAGTATCATTAAGTAAGGTTCTATGTAAATTCTTGTATAGATGCTCCCATGCCCAAACTTGTAAGTAGAAAATATATTATCATGAACAATGTCGATTATTTATGAGTAGAGACCTAATTCTGGAGGTCTGATGGGAGAAATTGCCAAAAAAAGCACCAAAAAATATAATTCTGGGGCCTACTGTAATCTGTGAAGTTAATTTGGATTGTGGAGAGGTAAAATCTCTAACCATACATGATCAGCAGCCTAATTCCATGCGGTAGGGGTGATGTAAAACTGACAAAAATGCTTAAAAAATGTTGAAAATTCAATTCAGTCTATTTGTGTCTTCAACCACACATGCATACTAGGGGGTATGTAGAATATCCCCTCTACCACAAGTTTTGGATGGCATACTCCCCTCAGGCCATTTGCATACCAAGAGCTCCAAACGATGCCCAGCAGTATAATCTGAAGTATTTTCCGAGTAGCACTCTGTCCACTCCATTCAGACACTTTTTCGGCCATTATGTTGTGTATATTTGATAGTCTTAGTCATTCCATCATTCTTATTTTCATTGGTTTTCATGCAAACTTAATCACGAAAAGTTAAAAGACTAAAATATAACGAATTAAATTATTTTTACTGATTTTGACGGGAGGGGGCAGGAACGACAAAAAATATTAAAATAATTTATGTAAACGCATGATTTTAGCGCCATAAATAGCCATAGCAATTAATCGTTAACCTCCCCCAAGGAGATTCGCTTTAACCCCATTCTCTTACAAATTTTGACCGTGTGCATCTATGCCTCCCCAAACCCCCAAGTCCACGCGTGGCCCCGATTCTCTCGTCAAAATATTCTAAGAATTTCTATATTTCCGCTTAGATTCTTCTACGAGGAAGCCCGAGAAAGTGCCCGGAGCCGAATCTACGGCCCACAACAATAACGGAAATCCAGCCGATTCCCCGTCGTCGGTGCCCACTGGCTCCACGCCAACCACGGCAAAAAGCGGTCCCACTTCGAACCCATGAGCGCACTTATAGATGCATAGATCAAGAATCAACACTTATCAGTATAGCGCAACGAAAGTGATAAAAGTTTTGGCAAATTTTTGGATATTTCTCGCACAATACGACTTATAATTTTGTCCTCGTCAAATTTCAAATCCTAGCTTAATTAAAAGTATAGTTGATGAAGACTGACGCGTTATTTTTGCGTGTTGAATCGTTGCTTTTTGTTAAGTCGCTTTAAATACTCGAGTTTACGTTCGCTTTATAAATATTCCTATAATGAATATATACAAAAACAGTGGGTTCCGCGGTTAAAAACACATATTTGCGATCTTTGCGTGCGCTTATTTGTGCCGTTGAATCGGGGTTGTTCGTTTTTTCTGTTTTCCTCTTCAATGAATAATGTTTAATAAATTTTCCTCGATGGACCGAAATTATAACCTATTGCAGAAAATTGCTAAAAAATCAAAAAATCACTAATACTCATTATAACTCACCGATGGTCGTAATGACGGTGGTCGAAAATAGAATTGCTGAGGAGAATGTCCAATCCAAATCGGGTCTGCCGTTACTGACGTCGGTTGCTGAAACGCCATTTTGAAAAGCTCTGCGCATAAAAAATTTCAATTTGAATAACATTATCACGAAACAGGATCTAATACATATACATATTCGAAAAAAGATAAAAATCAATAAACAATGCATTTTTCTTTTTTCTTCTTAATCTATCTATTCAATCTTTATTATTTGTATTCGATTTTATACTTTATAATCCGCAAGGTTTCTACACGTTTCAAATGTGAACCTTAAATCTTAATCATGGAGGGCAGTTCTATCTATTTCACTTTCAGTAATTTCATTATCGGCTGGCCTCATTTAAACATAGAAATAATAAGGTAATAATGATTTCAATAGTTGGAAGTCAAACGAAACAAAACGAATGAAAATAATAACATTTGAATAATGCTTAATAAAGAATATAAAAGAATTTGATTTTGACATTCAAATGCATACTGTCCATGCATTTAATGTTCTTTTGTGGGATCAACGAATTCTTTTAAGCCTCCACGTTGAAGAGAACGGCTAAAGGACATAATTAATTTGAATATACTGAAAACTTATACAGTAGACCACAGTCTCCCTTATTTCAAATTGATCTTTTGGTCTTCGAGATGTGGTTGAAAGTTGAACAATAATTCGGTCTAAGCTAGATACCGCATTTAGAGCGGACTGAATGGAATTCTAAGAAGCAATGAACTCTGACCAGACCAGACGTGCATGCGCAGAATTAAGGCAGAAACAGATGAAGAAAAATTTTTTCCTCAAAAGTGCCTTGAAATGGACTAGAGGCTGTAGATTGACATAGTTTTAATGCTATTTCAGCATATAATAATTAAGGACGAAAATGGGCAAAATGAAAATTTTTAACAAAATACTTGGGACCGCCAACATACAGCATTTTTTAATACATAGTTTTGTATTATTATGACGATTAGAGAGCTGTTTGCGGCCACCGCATTTTTATAAAAATTGATTAGTTACCATACATGCACAGCATGGGAATTCAACTGATTAGTGACCATACATGCACAGCATGGAAATTCTAGGTGGTGAAATTATAAAGTGCCTTTTTTGTGTCCAAAAATGGTAGGTACGCGTCAAAAACATCGTTTTTCAGCGTTTCTGACGATGCTCTATCTTTCTTGAGCATAAAACCATGAAGAAATTTCGAAAAACTCAGAAATGTTGGAACAAATTAAACAAAATATAGTCAAGACATGAGTATAATGGCGCGAAGCGCCGAAAATTTCGCCCTTCTGAGCAAATACATAGCAAAAACGCTTAAAAAGCATCTTTTCGACAAATTTCCAGAAATTTTTTGAGAACTTTCAAAAAATCGCGAATTATATCCTGGAGGGGTTAAAATTTTTCTGGGGGTGTTAAATCCCCCCAAGCCTCCCCCTAAAATCATGTATATCAGTTACTGCCATTGACTCAATCTAGTGCACATTGGGGTATAGTGTAATGCTGATCACATCTGCTGCACCTGTACCTGCAATAGGAACGAATATTTTTGGGTAAAGGGAGCAATATTAGAGCGAAAAACAATCAAAAACGAATTATTTTTTTAAATGCTTAAAAAGCCCAAATCAATAATAAGATTAGATTTTGTACAAATCTAACAACTGAAGCCCTTATTAATGTCACTGATGAGATGAAAATTATGTACATAATATTGTTTCAAGGTGGTCATGTTGTATCGTCTGAAAACAGAAATCAATTATTCTATCTCGACTTCAATGCATTTTTCTCAGGCGATTTATAAACTTGATGAGTCATATCTTACTTGAAAGAGCCATTGATCACTGTATCAAATTTGGTCCTTCCGTAATCCATATAAATATTATAGCTGTCTTGGTCAGACGCACTCGAAAATCGTAGAATGTCTGACAGAAAGTCTTCCTGTAATCGTTTCAACTCTTCTAAACTGGCATTTTTGTTTTCCAATTCGTTCGGCTTCTCGATATAATAAAATATGCAAGCGCCCAATACTGTATACAGCCATGTAACGATTATCAGAATAACGTGAGGCGCAACCAATTTCAAGTGCTTGAATCGAAAAAATAAAGGGGAAATCCTAAGAAAGCAAATATACACCGTGGCCCAAAAAAGGCTACACTTCGATTTAAAAGGTCATAACTTTGACTAGTATGTACATAGAACTCTAATACCGGCGTTATTGAATGGATAAAAATGTCTTCTGTCAAACTATGAAAAAATTTGGTCAGCTGTAAACGGTTTTGGACGCTGCCGCCATTTGTTTACACCCTACTTTGATACTGTTCAAATACTTGAAGCATCATTTTTCAACTAATTTACTCTCTCTTTTGACGATATTTTGAAGTTTTTGCTTCATTAGAAAGCGTAAACCTATCTACTCTGGGATTTTAAAGACGTGCTAATTAATTTTTTGGAATGCATGTATTGTCAGAAAAGGATACCTATGTGTAGCAATCTTAATTTCGAGTTTCTGTGAGTGTGTGTGTGTTTGTGGAAAAAGAGTTTTTATTGAATGATCGAGCGCTCATCACATTTTGGCTAAGAAAATATTCAAGGATCCTGATATCGAATTTTTGTTATCAAAATTATACGATCAAGCACCTGAAACTCGAAATTGACGGAGGGTCTGAGAAGTTTTGTCACTCCTATAGGCTTATATAGTTGCCGCAAAGCAAATATTTTGCGCCGCTCTGGACCAACTTTCAATACGTTTTCAACTCGTGTAAACCGCTTTACAATGAAGTGTAAAGTACCAAAGAGCCGTAAGGAAAATGCTTTTTAAAGTATATTTTGCTAAAATCTTAAATCGCAGCAATTTAAATTAAACTGAATTCTATGTCTTTCATGTCTATGTGTTGATTAAGGTTACTGTGAAATTTCAGTAAAATTCACAGGTTGGCTTTTGAGATACAGGCACCCAAACTTACTCTATTGTAGAATTTTGAGTTTTTGCATCTTCGCAGAAGTGCAGTTTAGGTTTTGCTCCCCAAAGTCGGTCCTCGGGTCTTACTGGGCCCCTGATACCGAATTCACTATTTAAACTTCATGAGCTGTTCCCGTAAAACACGTAGAGGACGGAGGGAAGGCTCTGATAAGTATGATTTATCGCAGGGATTTACATCTTAGCAAGCCAATATATCAAATAAAAATATTGTTTTGAATGATGTCAACCATTCGCAATTCGGTGTTAGGCAGCCAAAAGCCCCAAATGCATGGCTACTAAAAATGCTGATGGAATTTGAAATATCTCTGCTTCTAGGAGCGAATTTAAAGCGAAAGTTTTTGCGTTGGTTTACAATCCGTACAAACTTTATTTTGGCCCGTTGCGCAGTTTACAATGCCTTAACTGTCGCAAAGAGTGGGTAAATGAAGTAGAAAACTTTAATAAGTAATCAGGATAAAATAAGTCATTTTGACTAAAGAAATCTACTTCGCTGAAATCGCGCATTTTAGTGAGCGTGGTGGTTTACATAAAATGAATAACAAACTTAAACTACAGAATGAATGCAAGCTTAGAGAACTTGATAATTTCTGATTATCACAATATACTGAAATGGAATATTTTGCAAGTGTATGTATTATTTTCCTATTTATGAATTCATTCGTAAGCAAGTGAATGTGGAAGCAAATGTGAAAACGAAAAATGTGTCAATTTAAGTCAATATAAATCAATAATAAACAAATTCGATCTGGAGGAGGCAGCCATCCATTTCAACCACACATGGGCGTGGGGAGAGTTTGGGGGGTATGCACCTAATCAGAAGTTGAAATACCCCCCCCCCCCTCCCAGAAATCAAAATACCCCCTCCGGAATTCAAATTTTGAAATTCTTTTGCCTTTTCAGTGATTTTTTGATGCCATTGGATAGTGCTCGATGAGAAACGTCGAAAAATGGTGATTTTTCGCCATACGACCACTTTTAAGACCATTTTTTGACCTTTTCACCCCCCCCCCAGAATTTCGGGGCTGCCCACCTATGATTTCAACCATGAGCAATAAATACAGTTGACTTTAATTTTTCCTTTTTCCTTCAGGATTGGATACTGAAAAATAAAACTGAAGTAATAGGCGTCTTGAAGCAAATGTATCGTCTGCATGGAGAGTGATTACATATCGAACAATTATTTTACTGCAAAATATTTTCAGAATTTCCAACTTACGATCAAATTAAGCTTAGTTTACTATTATATCATAACCATTAGTTGGTCGATGTTTGATCAGTCAAAGTCATTGTGTTAAAATTTAGAAATACATTTTCACATGAAAGAAAAATGAATAATACGAAAATTTAGAAAAAAATTAAGTGCACTAAGAAACATTCATATTTTTTACTCGATTATTTTTGTCTTATTTTCAGGAATAAAGCTTATTATTTTACAATAACCGCTCTTGCCGATTCTAATGCGTTGAACACAATACAATTCATACCGTATCAGGTAATCTCGGCTTCATCCAAATACACAATGCAAAGGTTTATAGAATTATCAACGAAAAATATTCAAAAAAAACATTATCGGGAACATTGCAACATGGGACGCAAGAGACGGCCGTTATTGAGCACTTTTCGATTGAAGCTTTTTGGCTAAAAATTTTATCCCGAGAAGAAAAACGCTTGGAATCACGCTTCGCTTAATTCACGGCGCAATTAATAGCTTAAATTATTGTCAAATACGCAGAAAACGGTTCGATTTTCGGGGAGCCGAAAATTTCGTCCCCGCAACAACAACAACAATCATACAATAATGATAGCAATATAAAGCGCGCGTGTAATAGCTGGCTTACTGTAACTATTCTCCTAATTCTCGAGATTTTCTTCACACTATTGCACGACGGAATTGATGCAGATTTATTGTTGTTTGTCGAGCGTTTTATTTTCCATTTATTCCGACGACGATCTTGTTCCGGTTGACGGATGGATAAATTGTTAGCTTCAATATAAAATCGCGAAGGGGAAATAAGAATGCGGGAAAAACGTGTTTTTTCAAGCTATGGCAACCTATAGCTACCGATTGTATAATTTTGAACAAGCTCGCGAGTACACAAACAATCGAAGAAAAGTGGACCCTGGCGCAACAACTAAATGAGCTTATTGATAGGCGAAATGAAAACGGGGTTATTTACGCTTTTATTTTGCTGGATTCATTGAAATCACGATATAGAAGTAATGGCGAGCACATATGGGCGTGAGGGGGGAGTTTGGGGGTATGCACCCCAGAAGTTGAAATACCCCCCCCCCCCAAAAAAAACAAAATAACCCCCTTAATTCAACTTTTGAAATTTTTTTGCTTTTTCAGCGATTTTTTGATGCCATTGGATTGTGCTCGATGAGAAACGTCGAAAAGTGGTGTTTTTTCGCCATACAACCACTTTTAAGACCATTTTTTTACCTTTGAAAATTTTTTCACCCTCCCCCCAGAAATTTTTTCAAACCCCCCCAGAATTCTGGTGCTGCCCACCTATGATGGCGAGGCTAGTAAAATCGATAAGAAGCTCAAATCAATACCTACTTGCATGATCACGCGCAGTTGTAAAGCTTTAGGAAGTTAGGATCAAACATCATCTTAGGGGGATTCGAGAGGGTGTTCATCCCTTCCCAAAATTTTTTTCACCCATACCCATAAGTCGCGATTTGTTAAAAAATTCGTAGAACTGGTGTTGTTTTAAGCGTCTTCTTGCTTGCTTAAATGTGTGAAATTTTCAGCGCTTTGCACCATAAATTCGTTTTTGACTGTATTTCGTTAAAATTTATTTTAAGATTTTTTGATATTTTCTGAAATGTTTCTATGCATTACGTTTTGCAGAGATAGAGCATCTTTAGGAACGCCAAAAATCATGTTTTTAACGCATATCCACCGCTTTTTAGGCAAAAAACGACACTTTAGACAAATTTTTTGGTTTCACTCCTCAAAACTCCGAAACTGTGCATTTCAGCTAAGCATCACACCCATGTGGGCTGGACGGAGTTGGTTCCATCGCACAATCCAGCAGACCCCCTCATCCCTAAATAACACCCCTAAATTTCTTATTTTCCGGAAAACCTTAGAAAAATATGCTGCTCCAAGCGTTAATTTTTTAAATTCTGTTTTGTTAAATTTTGTGAAATTTTCCAGAAATTTTTTACATGTTTTATGTTTTTTTTTAAATTTTAGAAAGAATGAGCATCGTCAGAAGTGTAAAAAATTAGATTTTAAATTTGTACCCATCGTTTCTGAGCCAAAAAATGCATTTAGGTAAAAATTTTGGACTGACCCGTTTACGTATTTCCATAATATCCATGTTCACAGCTTGACATGCTCAAGCACGGAGTCTAGACACCCTAAAGCACGGAGTCTAGACACCCTAAAGGACAAAAGGCTGAATTTTAAAGAAAAATAAAGCAAACTTACGGTCGATAACAACGAACAAAAATAAATATTTTTTGCAAAACTACTTGCAAAACGGCTAAAAACGGTCCATCGCTATGTTTTTAGGCTATTTGAATTTTCATTTTAACTTTCAAAACATCTCAGCTCAAAAGCTCTCTGGTTGACCCCCTTAGACTGGGTTGACTCCCGAACCGACCCTGCTGTACATACATCTACATATTTATGCTCTAGATCCTCCTTTGAGAACCCAATAACCCCCCGGCAGATCCCAGAATTGAATTTTCAAAACGTTAATCTTTCGCGATCTTGTGACGCTGATGAATTGACCCAAAATGACTTTTTGATTCGATCTGACTTCTGATATTTGACTTGAAAATATTTAGGCAGCAAGCGAAATGACTTTCTTAAAAGCACGTAATAATATACAAAACAGGTAGCTCTTGAAAAATAACACTCGAACCAAAGAGCATTTAAATAGACGAAAAATACATATTCTCGTATTCGAGCTTAATACGTTATTAATAATATCGGTATGTGTGCCTATGCTAAATCATTGGTGTTCGATGCAAAAACAATATTGTTCATATTGGTTCCAATTTTCGTCTATGTGTTGGGTATGCGCTTCTTGGTCACAACATGGACGTGGGGATTATATCCATACATGGACAGAAACCAAATTTACATGAGGCCCGATGGGGCAAAATCGCTAAAAATAATACCCAAAATGGAAATCGAGGGTATGTCGATTTTTCGAAGGTCTTCTAGATTCTAGCGGGGTCCTGCCAGACCCTCGAAGCCCATGTATGCCTATGTGTGATTAAATCTCAGGAATCTAAACCCCGAAAATTTATCGAAAGGTCAAAATGTTGTTCCTGAAATTTTCCTCATTTTATCGTGTGGATAGAGTTTCATTAGAAACGCCGCAAAATAGTGTTATTTGCTTTTTACCATCGATTTTCGGCATTTTTGAGCTTCGAAATTCATTGGACTCTCATAATTTATTTGCTACCCGTGTAGATGCACAGGGTGGCCAGTCTGTGCTTAACCCGGTCTGGGTCATCCGCAGAACTTTTTATGCTATGGTAAGCATACCTGGGCGTGGGGGGGTGGGGTTTGGGGGTATGCACCTCAGAAACCAAAATAGCCCCCCAGAATTCAATTTTTGAGTTTTTTTTGTTTTCTCGCAATTTTTTGATGCCAACGGTAGTGCTCGATGAGAAACGTTGAAAAATAGTGTTTTTTCGCCATACCACCATTTTTGATGCCATTTTTTGACTTTTGTAAAAATCTTGCACCCCTCCCCCAAACTTTGGTGCCGCCCACCTATGATGGTAAGGCTAACTTAAATTTTGGCTCGACTTTTCCGCCCACTAAACAATACAATGCTGAATCGTGAAAACCATGTAAATGAATAAATGAGTAAGTATACAAACTGGATGGGCGTAAGTGTAGCCGAAATCGAGCACAAAAGAAACATTTAACCGAAAAAACGTGATTCTGATTTAAATGAGACAACCCAATCGATCGAACTGCCTAGAGACAAAATCGACGCTACTAAGTAAACGCATAACAATAATAATATTAATTTACATAGCATATGTCGTACGCAGAAATCAATGCAAATGAACTTGTTGTAATACTTTTATTATAGAAACAGAAACAATGCTAGAACTACAGAAATTAGTTGAACAAAAAATGTGCTATAAAAACAAGTTGAAATCCATATATCATTGCTAATATTTTCATTCGGTCGAACTGAAGAAGTCTTCAAAATTGGTTTAAACCTTAAATCATAAAAAAACTACCAGCTTTTAATAGATTTAAAGCACTTTTTTCGTATAAAAAAATCTTATTTTCATCTGCTTTTGGCATTAGGTTGTCTTCTTTTCATAAAACGTTTTGCCTTTTGTTCTTCTGAAGGTCTTAAGCCACTTCTCAAAACTTGCGCACGTACGTGTCTGCTAAATCATCATATTGGTTACTAGATCATTTCCGGTCAATGCATATTTTGAAATTGAGTAATTGCGGGTAAAAGAAAAAACTTTAGAGGGACAGGATTATTAAAATTGATGTAGTCAATGGTAATAACCACACATGGGCTTAGAGATTGGTTTGGGGTTATGCAACCCCCTAGAAGGCCAAATGCCCCCAGATACCAAAACACCCCCTCCCCCAGAATTCTATTTTTAAATTTTTTTTGTTTTTTTGCAATTTTTTGATTCCAATGGATAGTACTCGATGAGAAACGTTGAACAATGCTATTTATTCGTTATACCACTAGTTTTAAGACCAATTTCTCCCATCCTGGGGTCCTTACGTGCACGTCTAATTGAGGCTCTTCCCCAAGAATCTGACAAACCTCTAAAATCGACAGAACCCCTGAATTGAATTTTGGAATTTTTAGCGAATTTTCGGACTTTTGTCTCATTCAGATGTCCGAGAATTCGGCCACTGCCCATAGTTTAGCGACCAAAATTATGATTTGGGGGGCGGAAGTCTAGGATTCAATGTTTTCGATTCATTTAATAGTTCTTAATAGGAAAATGACCAATTTAAGCTTTTGTAGCTAATGCCGCCTTAGCTTTTTCAAATATAATCTTGGCTAATAACGATCATATGCATGTTGAAGCAAGAGAAAAATTGCTAGCCTCAGGCAAAATGGCGGATTCAAAATTTTCGTACAGAGGCGAAATTTCACCTTTTCTAATAATAGTCGAAAACAATGCGAACAGTCTCTTATGAGTATGTAGTCAAAGAAGTTTTCTTGATTGTGACCCGCTTGACCCACCGTCCCGCTAGACCCACCGTCCCACTAGACCCACTTTTTCGTCCCGCTAGACCCACCACGTGCATAATGAAGTGTCCCGCTAGACCCACCGTTTTGCGACCGTCCCGCTAGACCCGTTGTATCGGAAGACCCACCAGAGAAGAAAATTATGTACGCTTATGAGCAAAAACAGAAACGCTTGCAAAGTGTATCGATTCAAGTATATATGTTTAGTCAATTATATAAATAATTAATTAAAAATAATTACATTTAATTCACCACCTAATCAATTAGAATTAATATACGATTTTTTGAAAAATACAAAAAGTTTCCTTATTATCAGCTTCACAGACTAACATAGCTGACTTCATGTAACGAGTTAAAACGAAATTGACGCGACTGAAATTCATGGCTCGATTCGAAATCAAAATTTCTATATAGTCTTTGAAGCTATGAAATAAACTGAGCACATGGACATTAGCCCTCCTTAGTCCTATTTTTAAAAACAGATTCGGACCTATTGACAATGACCTAATTAACATTTTCGATTTTTTAGTGAGAATTTGCAACATCCGTTCGGCCCGATTATTGTTGAGCCGTCTTCGTGGAATGACTGCATGTTTTTCGTCATTATTTTCATATGTGCATGTCTGCAACTAGCAGCAAGAAAAATGCTCCGATGGAACAAAAAGATGAATATACTTGGAATTGTGGATTATTATGGATGTAAAAGGAGGGGACTAGGAAAAATCTACCTAAAGTCGGAAAATCTGCTAAAAATCACACTTTCTCTAAGCAACGCAAAAATCGATGTAATATATTCTGCGGCCAACAGATTAAAATAAATATTCAACCATAACAATGATTGAAACAGCAGCACGTTAGCTATGCAGTAGCTATGGGAAATTATATTAAGTAAACTAACAGTCTTCCAAGCCAATTGAATGAAATAGCAAACATCGAAGACAATTGAAGACATGGTTGGTTAAAAACAGTAGGAAACACGTAAGTTGACTTGAAACAGACTTAATGTAGATACACTAGCATGCCCGAAACGATTGTATGCACTAATCAATCGGCTCCTGCTTTGCTTGCTATAATGCTCATAAAACAAAACAACTTTAAATACAATACCTCTTAGTTTTCTATCAATCAGGTGCCAGCAATTTAAAAAAGTAACCTTGATAGATTTCGTTTATACACTCTTATCTGAAACTTCGAACATTATTTAAAAAAGACACTTTTTTAGAGGCCGCAGAATATACATCGATTTTTTTGCGTTGCTTAGAGAAAGTGTGATTTTTAGCAGATTTTTCCGACTTTAGGTAGATTTTTCCTAGTCCCCTCCTTTTACATCCATAATAATCCACAATTCCAAGTATATTCATCTTTTTTGTTCAATCGGAGCATTTTTCTTTGCTAGTACACTACTTTTTAATTAAGCGTGATTTCAGTACATCAGTCAGTAAACACAATCAGTAACATGCCACAAAAATGACAACAGTCCAAGAACGCGGAAAACAATATTGTTCTTAACATCAGCATTATCCTTTTTAAACAAGACAACCTTATTGACACCATCCATTTTCAAATTAAAACTGCATTAAGTTATTTCTTCTTAATGTGCAGTTCACTTATAATCAAGCACAAAAATTTAACCAACGAATTCACATTGCAAATCCTCACTCAATCAATACACAAGCACAATGTGTTGTGACTTTTTTGAAATTGAAAACACCCAATTTTCAATTTTCAAATTGAAAATTGGATCAATTTTCAAATTGAAAATTGGGTCAATTTTCAAATTGAAAATTGGGTGTTTGAATTTGCGATGAAGAAAATAATCAAAAGATAGTCACTTGGTTTATTTAAGCCGAGTAATAAAATAACGACCGTCCACCAATTCCAAACTAAACGCAACTAATCTGATCACTATGAAAAAGTTTTGAAAAATGAGCTTGCTAAGCGAGAGTTGTAAACCAAGAGAAACTTAAAGTTAAAACCTACCATTAAATTATGAGAGAATTATAAAAGATTTTAAACTTCAAGAAAATGGAAAAGGCGGGATGTTGGTAAATTAGAAGGCAAAGATTTTTCGGCAAAATTCAAAAACTTCACGCAAATATCAAATGTAAGGAACACTAACGCTTTGATTTGGTAGTAAAATAAATTTGTAGTATAGACTACATATTAACAACAAATGAATAGTGCAAACTTTACACAACTACTAGGTGTAGAGAATACTAACAGTTTACGGCTTATTAATGTACATGATTACAATAAAGCTGTATATCTTTGTCGACTTCTGTGCACAGTAGTGTGATTGCTGGTTCATTTTAAACCACTTTTGCAGGCAATTTACATCAATTAAACGATAGCTCTCCATGTGCAAGATTTTGTGAAACATATTATAAACACGGCTAAGAAAGATTTAACTTTAATGCAACCCATTTAAGACAAAATTACATCTCTTCAATGATCTAAGGACACTTGAACATAATTTTTAAATCACTTTAGATTACTTTTGAGGGTAAACAAACTCACTTAATTGATGTCTCACATATGAATCCTTGAAAATTTCTTGACTTCAGTTACAAAGTCTCTGCAAGTCTATCGAATTAGGGTTAACACGTAACGTAAACTTTACACAAACACATAGCGTAAAGAATATTTTAGTCGGATTCGTAATTTTGATATTGCTCCGATATTTCTTTCAACATTTATGGAAAAATGAGTCTTCATAATGTTTTAAAGACAATAAACATTAGGTTTAAACCACTTTGCAATACTGCTGAGTGTAAGCAAGCGCGCCCAATTGACGTATATATTTCATTCCCTGTAAATTTTTATATCTCAGGAAAAAATTTCGATTTTTGCAATGCTCTAGAACAAAGGCTAACATGCAGTGTAAAAAATTACTCGGATATTATGATCAACATTCATGAAAAAATTATGTCTCTACAATGGTCTGAGGACATATAAACAATGAATGTAAACTACTTTACATCACTGTTGGATGTAAACAAACGCGCCTACGTGACGTCTCACATTTGATCCTTTGAAAACTTCTAGGCTCCAAGAAAAAATTAGGTTTCAGGAATGCTCAAAAACGAAGATAAATATATATGTAGTGTAAACTTCATGTAAACACCTAGTGTAAAGAAGATTTTAGTCAGATTCGTAATTTTGATATTGTTCCGATATTACGATTAATATTTATGAAAAAATTAAGTCTACATAATGTTCTATGGGCAAACTAACAATTGGTGTAAACTACTTTACAACACCGTAGAGTGTAAACATATGCGCCAGACTGGCATATCAAATTTGATTCCTGGTCCATTTCTAGACTTGATAAACGTGTCCCTGACTCGTAACCGGAGAAGCAGGCAGAAAAAACAAGACAGAAACGCATTTAAAACTCCAAATTTTTGACTTTACACTCGCTAAATATTAATGTATAGACAATTTGCTTTGACATGCACCCGATATAAAGCACTTTATTTTTATTCTATTAGACGTATCCCGACTTCTGGACGGAGAAAGTGGCGAACAAAAAACGCAACAAAAACGTATTTTCCACTATTTAGAACACTGTAAACTTTAAAATTCCGTACCGAACTCCCCATTGAGTTTAAAGAAATTCGGTTTGGTACAATTTGTAGCTTTTAAATCGTAGTACATTCCTGTGTGCCAAAATTCTGTTGCAAAAATTATTTGGCATGATTTATCAATCAAACTTCGGAAAAAACGTGTTTTTTAGCCCATTTTTTACCTCTGATTTCGAACTTTACACCCCCATAAATAACTCAATATTGCGTTTTTTAAATGCGCTTTGCTTGCGATGTTTAGCCCCTGTGAGGCACTTTAATAATGCTGTCTTCGATTTGCACTGACTCATGAGCGGAAAAATTTGGCAGAGAAATCTTAGTTAAAATCCATTTTTTTACACCATCCACTAGAGTGTAAACTTTAAACCCCAGGATCTAACTCACCATAGAGCATAGAAGACTTTGCTTATATGCAGAATGTAGCCCTTGATCCGCTCTACATTTCTGTCAGAAAACATTTTAAAAACCTCAAAACCGGAGTTAGTATCGGACATAGGAAGGTTGAAAACTCGACCAAAAAGTGCTTTTTCACCCCCAGATTTTCGCACTCTTTACACTGCCGTTCGATAAATAATGCGAATTTCAAAAAACAAAAAAAGTGTCATCTGTAGAATTCATCCCTCTATTATCCTATTCTGTTCAATCCTTCGAGTCATCAATACTCAGTTGTCCACATGCCGCAGTAAAAAGGTCCCAAAATTTGTCCTATGTTATAACGTTACACAAAAACTTTACACCTTCTTTACACAGTCAATTTTGAGTTTCAAGAAAAACAAAAAACACGGGCAGCGAATTTTTTTATTATCTTTCTTTTAAAAAAACCGCACCTTCCAGAAGTGTCCCGTTATAGCTGTAGGGGGGTGCCCAGGTGTTGGGGGTACCCAAGTATATTATAGGTACGCGCTAACGCGCTACCTATGATGTTATAGGAATGCTGTGTCAACGCTTCAATCTGTGTGCCTACTTAGTATGCGGAAATTCCCTAATCGGAGGATACAAAGAGTACAATACTATTACGATAAAAAGCAAAAAATGCACTCTGAAATGTGTTTGACAAGAGTGTATTCCTTGACATGAAAAATAAAAATTTATTCTTAAAAAATAATCGGCCATGGCTGGTTACTTGCCATTGCCACACACATACACGCACGCACGCACATATCTTCTTTGCATGTTATAATTTGTAATGTACACAATATCATGCAATAATATACAAAATTTATTAATTTATTAATTAAATTTAATTGATTAGGTACTTAATTAAATGTAATTATATTTTAATTAATTATTTATATTTTTGACTTAACATATATACTTGAATGGATACACTTTGCAAGCGTTTCTGTTTTTGCTTATAAGCATACTTAATTTTCTTCTCTGGTGGGTCTTCCGAGACAGTGGGTCTATCGGGACGGTCGCAAGACGGTGGGTCTAGCGGGACACCTCATTATGCACGTGGTGGGTCTAGCGAGACTTCCGGTGGGTCTAGCGGGACGAAAAAGTGGGTCTAGTGGGACGGTGGGTCTAGCGGGACGGTGGGTCAAGCGAGACGGTGGGTCTAGCGAGACGGGACCGTTTTCTTCGCACTTTATCAGTGCCTAATTTGGTTAGAATTATTCCTGAATGAATAGATTTTTATAGAAAATTTTAAATTTGTAAAAATCATGTCAATATTTTGTTTAATATTATTTGCAAGAAAAAACGGAAATTTCGGCCAAAAAAAATAATTAAAGAAACTGAAATTTGTGTCATACCTCTTGTATTCATCTCAGATTTTAATACAAATCTAATGAAGGAATTGCCGTAAAATGCAGCTGCGTATTTCTTTTGAAAAATAAAAAATCGCTTAAATTTTCCTAAGAATTCTGAAAAGCTGGAAATCCCCGTCGCGCAAATTTTGTCACGAAAGACACTAAATATCATGAATATCAGAGGTGAATTAATGTCCGAAAATCCGCTATTCATGTACAGAGTAGCGTATTCTTCACCATTTTTCATCGTCTACTTTAATTCAAAGCGATTTCTTGTTGAAAAAAAATTTGAAAAAATTTCATTATTTCGGCAATTTTGTATCAGAAAAACTCTTAATTTAGACTCGAATTGGATCGTTCTTTCCTCTGTGTCTGTCAAGTTAAGACAAAGCCTATTTAAGAATCTGACGCGATGCGCTGAAAAATTCTAGAATTTATGCTAAAAAATGGAAGAAACTACCAGATATGGCTTTCAAACCGCATTGTCGAAAAATGTTTAGAAATTACGATAGTCGATGACCAAAAATCATTACAAAGTACATATTCATCTCGCCAACTATGTTGGGCCAGGGGAGCGGCCGCCTCCTCTTAATCCGCCTCTGATAAATATCATAGAGCATGCTAAATGAAGAAGAAAAGCCATCAGGAAATATAGGTACAACTTATCTTTTACGGCCGACTATCCTTTATTTCGACTTAGGATAAATCTAATTCATTCAAGCGAATCATCAAAGATATTTGCAGAAAAGGTAAATCTTTTTTTGCAAATAATGTGCTGCTTTTTATTGATTTTTATCCGTGTTGCACGTCGTCAGAAATGAACCTAAATTTTCCTTGTTTTCGATATAATAATTTTTGCTCCTGAGCAAAACACCCTTTTAATAGATTTATAACAGGTCGCTACTTCTGAAAGATAGGAAAAATTATTTTTTTAGTAATTTCTCTAATTTGGATAATCGTCTAATTTGCCGCTCTTTTCAAGGATGTGCTAATAAATCGATAAATCAATAATTGAATTAATATTAATTGAAATAAGAACGATTTCCCATCGATTTTACTCACTCTCTGTCGGAGTTCCCTCCAAAATGCTTCCTCTCTCGTCTACGTTATCATCGTCGTCGGTCATGTTTGACCAATGAAGGAGGTTAAGTCTAGAATTTGTAGTCAAATCATTCAGCCAAAAGCGCAATCAGTCGGTCGGAAAAGTAGGTAAAAATGCATTTTTGATCAAAATTCCGAAAAACGAATAAATAATGGCAAATTTTGACGGGGTATCCGCTTATAACTAATTGGGAAATAAAAGTCGCTTAATAAAATATAAGTTAAATTATGATAGTAATTAGCTGTTAACATTTCGATTTTTAACCAAAATTCGGACAATATAGGGTTGAATTATGTAAATTATCACAAATTATCCAGGAACAGTCGATCAGGAGTAGATAAATGCGAAAACGATAATTTTTCTCAATGCCAACTGCATCGACCATCCGCATTTAACGTTATTAGATTACGGGACGTTATTGGGAAACGGAAAATACCGGAAAGGAACAAAAAATCGCATTAAAATATTGTGCTATTTTTCGACGCGTTTATGTACCTTTTCAAGGCGTACAAAAATAAATGAGAAGAAGAGACTATAATAATATCGTGCATGATTCGGATCTAAAATTATCCTGAGGATTAAAGTTCCTACTGTAATGACTTTACATACGCTTGGGCTTCTCGGCTTAAGTGTTCGCTAATGAAGGCTTTCGAAGAAGACGTGTTTATCGTGTTGCGCATCAATTATAAAAAGCAAGCAGTTTTTTAATCAAAAGGTCCTTTCGATTTGTGCACTACAATTAAATGCATTTCTTTTCTTTTTAAAAGCCGGTACTAATCCCCTAAAAAATAGCGCGAACTAAGCATAACAATTAGTACCAAGTAGTATATACTGCATCTGAATTTGTAGACTTTTATAAAAATTACTTAATAATCGATTTGTTAATTTTGCCTCCAGACAATTAAGACGAAAATCAATGAGCAGGAATATTTTGTGGGCCTTTTTCACTGAAAACTGGAACTCAACAAAAAATGCCATTATCTACTCACTTAATGAAATTTGTCCCAAAAAACGACGAAAAATAAAACCTTGGATCTCAGATGATACCCTAAAACTAGTTGAAGAACGCGCAAAAATCAAGAATATTAATCACAAGCTATACCTTTTCCTCAATAGACAAATTAAACGGCAGCTTAAGACGGATAAGGACGCTTGGTGGAATGTGAAAGCCCAAGAAATGGAAATAGCCAGCAAGAACCATGATTCGCGCTTACTTTACAGCATCCTGCGAAGTTGTAATGGAAAGTTTAAAGCAACGAGTTCAAACCTCAAAGATCACCATGGCAACCCCATCGAATCACTAACGGGTAAACTAGAAAGATGGAAAGAACATTTTAGCCAATTGCTTAACCGCCCACACCCCACAAGCCTAGACAAAAGGCTGATGGAGAACGTGGATCTGAAATTTTCAAGCACAATTAATGATCATCCTCCAACTGAAGAGGAAATCAGAATATCAATAAAAAGACTCAAGAACCGGAAGGCACCAGGTGTGGACAACATCCCTGCTGAAGCTTTAAAAGCTGGAGGAGAGGCAATAGTCAAACAACTAAAAGGCGTATACTCGACCATCTGGAACAAAGGCACAGTGCCTCAAGACTTTAAGGACTCAATTATCGTACCAATTCACAAAAAGGGAGACCCAGCTACCTGCAAAAACTATAGAGGAATAAGCCTGTTAGCAACATCTGGAAAACTTCTGACCTCTATAATCCGATCCAGACTACTCAGTGTTAGAGAAACTAACTGCAGGGAAGAGCAGGCTGGTTTCAGGCCTGGAAGAGGTTGCACCGACCAAATATTCACACTTAGGCAACTAACCGAATCGCGCCTACGCTGTAAAAAGGACACATTCTTGGTATTTGTGGATTTTGCATGCGCATTCGATAGCATAGACCATTCGTCCTTATGGTGCGCCCTCAAAAATGAATCAATCCCGCATGCCACACTTAGTATTCTCAAGGCCTTCTACGACGGTGGAATGAGCAGGGCAAAATATTTGGGAAATGTGTCCTCACCATTCTCAATTACCACTGGCGTTAAACAGGGATGCATTATTTCGCCTATGTTGTTCAACGTGACTATGGACTGGATTCTCAGAAAAACTTTCGACGACATGCCAGGTGTACAAGTCGGAGCTAATTTGTCTCTCACTGATTTAGTATACGCCGACGACATTGTATTTTTTGCCGAAACAGCTCAAGCCGCACAAAATACCTTGAATGCGTTACAAGTGAATGCCAACAAACTCGGCCTGACAATAAACAGCGAAAAAACTAAATTTATTCTCACGGGCACACAACCGGCCATATTACAACTTGATGGCAAACCAATCGAACGGGTGGATGCATTTAAATATTTGGGATCGGTTATTGATAGTGGACGAATAGTAGCGACTAGCGACATCAAAAACCGCATTGGGAATGCCATGTCAGCATTCACTTCACTAAAGAAGTGTTTGTGGAACCAAAAGACGTTACCATCACAACAAAAATGAGAATTTTTAATGCTTCCATCCGGACAATTTTGATGTACGGCTCTGAGTCGTGGACTCTGCTTAAAAGCGATATGCACATATTAGAACGTTTTCAACTTCGATGTCTTCGCAGCATTTTGCACATAAATCTACGAGACCGATGGGAGAATGAAACTGTGCTGCAAGTATGTAAAAACCAAACCAGTATCGAACTCTACTTAAAGCGACAGCGGCTCAGGTGGTTTGGACATGTCTGCCGCATGAACAACACCCGACTACCCTATCAGTTAATTAACTCCAAGCGGCCCACGGGGTGGAAAATCTCTCGAGACGCCCCTAAGAAAACATGGTTGACACAAGTGGCACAAGATGTTCAGCCGCTCCACTTCTCAATCATTGATGCCCAACAAGCAGCCTTGAACCGCGATCAATGGCGTGCTGTAATCCGTGATACACTGCCTTTGGCCGCCACAGCTCAACGGTCGTTGCCCTACCAACGTCATTGAAGCTTATGGTGTTTAAGTCAAGTAAGTCAAGTCAAGCCTTTTTCACTAATTCAGAGGAGTTCAGTGGTTCGAAGGCGCGCTTCAGAGTTTCAGATGTGTTCCGTCGCATCAATGACTTCTAGAAAGGTTGGTTTTTTCAGAGATTCAGTGGTTCAGCAGAGCATACATGTACAGAATGAGAATTGTGGGGTCAGGCTTGTGTGGCTAAAAAACACAATTTTCCAACGTTTCTCATTGAGCACTATCCATTGGCTCAAAATTGCGGAATAAACAAAAAAAATTTCAAAAATTGGATTCTGGGGGTTAGTTTGGTTTCTGGGCGTTATTTTGGTTTCTGGGGGTGTTTTGGTTTCTGGGGTCGCATACCATCAACCCCCACGCCCAGGTATGGTGTGGACTTGATGCTAATTTAAAGTTAAAGGTTTTTCAAATATTAACTTAGTCTTCGATTTCGGTCAATGAGTTCAAAAGCAGCCCGATATGTTCTACTTCCATTTCCTTCAATCCACAGATTTGAGATAATTTGGGCAGACCGTCCTAGCATATACATAGCCCTACGTTACGGCATTTAGTGCAATGACAAAAGTTATCGAGCTGAAAATAATTAGGATGATCCGAGAGGGTTGTCCGATAAGTTTGTCTTAGCAACAACTTTTTTTCTGTAAAAGATATTAAGATGCAATTTTTCGCCATTTTTTTGCCATCTCTTCACGCTTTTTCTAGAAAAATTTCTAAATCACCTCACGTCTTTGGTAAGAAACTTGTTATAGCTTAGGCGCTGATTAGCATTTGATCTCGAATTATCAGTAGAACAAAGGCAGTTTGTGACTTTCATCGATGCACCAGAAACAAAATTCCCATTGCGATTAATTTTCTCTGTCTATTTCTGCATTTTGTGCTAAAACTAAATTTTTGCTAATTTAGACCAAAAATTGGCTGCATCGCATATTCGCGTTTCAAGAGCAGAAGACTTCCCAAAATGGACTCCAGAAGGTTGGATTCTCTCAACCGAAATATTGGCCTTATTCCTAGAAAAATGAACTCCTGGGGCTTTCTATTTTGAGCGATATTTTTCAGTGTTTTTAATGTACGACAAGGTGAAATTGTTTTATTGGAAAGCTGAGAAAAAGTAAAAAGAAATGACGAGTTCAGAGACGTAAAGCAGAAGTTGCGCAACAACGAGCGAAAAACCGTACTTTGATATCTCTTTTGAAAAAAACTTTTAAGACAGCTAAAACGAACTTATAGGAAACCCTCGTATTTACGATTGTGACTCAACACTCCCACCGTCTCAACATTCCCACTGTCTCAACACTCCCACTCGAATTCTCAGCACTCCCACTGTCTCAACATTTCCACTGTCGCAATGCTAAACGGGACCATATATGAGCATGAAGCATCTGGGTGGGGTCTAGAGACCCCTCTCGCCCAAGAATCTGGCGAACTTCCTAGAATTGTTATCTGATACTTTTTGGGACTTGATCCCGTCTGGAGCCCCATAATTTTTACGCTGTCCATGCATGAACGGTAAATTTCACTTAAGGGCGATAAGATTTACAACCTTGCACATATTCCAGTTCAGATTTAGGATTTTAAATATCACTTAATGGTGATAAGATCTCTGACCGTGCACATATTCTAGTTCAACGGATTTAGGATTTTACTGACACTTTGGTTGAATTCACTTAATATATCTTCTTGGTTAAACTGTTAATGGATATAGCGTTGTTTTCATCACGCATGTTGATAAAAATGAAACGCATTTCGCGATACCTGCAATTTAATGTATTTTTTGATGACATTAAATCTTGCTAACTAATTACCACAGCTTCGCCATAGAAATTGCGAAACAGTGGCATGTGGCATCCGTGTCAGTAAAATCCTAAATCCGTTGAAGTAGAATATGTGCAAGGTCGTAGATCTTATCACCATTAAGTGATATTTAAAATTCTAAATCCGAACTGGAATATGTGCAAGGTTGTAAATCTTATCGCCCTTAGGTGAAATTTACCGTTCATGCATGGACAGCGTAAAAATTATGGGGCTCCAGACGGGATCAAGTCCCAAAAAGTATCAGATAACAATTCTAGGAAGTTCGCCAGATTCTTGGGCGAGTGGGGTTCTCTAGACCCCACCCAGATGCTTCATGCTCATATATGGTCCCGTTTAGCATTGCGACAATGGGAATGTTGAGACAGTGGGAGTGTTGAGAATTCGAGTGGGAGTGTTAAGACAGTGGGAATGTTGAGACGGTGGGAATGTTGAGACAGTGGGAGTGTTGAGACGGTACCGTATTTACGCACGAAATGATTTGAAATTCCCTAGTTGACCATGCTGGCCTCCTTGAATCTAAACGGATATGAGGTCACGTGACCGATTTTAGACACCAATATAAACCGAAAATCGAACGAAAACACAGTCGTACGGAAAAAAGCTATTCGACATTCGAATAATGAAGAGCTTCATGCTCATAAATGCACATCATGGCCGATCCGATCGAGAGGGCGGGGGGGGAGTTTCGAAAATTTAGCATTTTGGGCAAAACGACCTCAAAAACTGGTATTAATGATAAAGAGCATCAAAAGTACGTTATTTCACGTATTCTGATCAACTTAAAGCACTTTTATGAAAATTTTTTTAAATTCATTTTTGGCCTTAATGTTGCGTTATTTTGCCAGAAAATGTTCCATTTTTCCATCTGAGAGTGGCTGTCAAGTTTCATTGGCGTAGAAATGCATTCAAAGAAATAAATACATAGGTATAATCACTATGAATAGGATAAAATACGATCGTACGAGAGTTTTTCGTAGAAAAGTGTCTTGTTGTGGAAGACCTTAGCGCCCAGATATCTATGTACGTGCTCTCAAAGGAAGGAGGGTTCGTGGAGTTTGACTCACCAGAATGACCACAGACCCCGCAAAATAGTTGTGATCAGAGATGCACGTGGAAGGGAGGGTCGGGGGTCTGGATCCCAGAATGGAAAAATGGACATTTTATGGGGGAGGTGAAATGAAGACCAAAATTGATGAAAATTGAAAATTTCCTCCAAAAGTGCTTCAAATTGATCAGAAACGGCGTAATAACGTAGTTTTGACGCTATTTCAACGCTAAAACCAGTTTTTGAGGTCATTTGGCCTCAAAAAAGTTCAATTTTTGATTCCCCCAGACCAGTTGACCCCCCTAGACGTGCATCTATGGCTACGACCCCCCAGAATTGTCGATTTTTTTCAAAAATTGTACGAAAGTGTGCCTATTTAAGCGTTTTTAGTAGCTCATTTCTCGCTCAAAAATCGAAAATTTTCGGCGTTTCGCGCCATATACACACTTTTCGATTATATCCTCTACAATTTACTCACTTTTTTTAAATACTCCTAAGGTTTTGTATGCTTTTGTGTTCTAAAAAGAACGAGCATTGTTCGGAACATCAAAAAACAGTGTTTTTGACGTGTACCTATCGTTGTTTAGCCCAAAAGGTACTTTTTAAAAATTTTTTGGGCCTGAACCTTACACCCCGGAATTCCCGTATAGCCACACAGAGATCAGTCTGGACATAAGGCGGCAAATCTTATCGAGCTAGTAGCTGAGCTGTCTATCATATAGCTAGACTTGATAAAAAACGTTTGTTGAATCCAAAGACGTGAATAAAAAGTGAACATTAAAAGTTAGAAAAGCTTTTAGGGAAAATTAATTCGTTAGCATATCAAAAGAACTTTAGGTACCTATGAGGTTGGTGGGGTGTACAGCACTTGCATATTTGGCAGCGGTAGTGTCCTACGAAGCGCTTGTATCTACACATAGGCGTGGGAAATATGGAGGGGTCTGGCTTCCCTTTCCCCGAACTTCGGCGACCCCTCCATAATCGATAGACTCTCAAACTTGGATTTTTAGCGCCATTTTTTTCGGCGATTTCGCCTCTAACGGACCCCCAGAATCTAGCTGCTACCTATATATGCATGTATCTATAAGTTAGCGGTTTTGCTATTCCCGATATGTGCGATATCTGATAACTTAACTGAATGCACTTCGAAAGCATGGAGTAAAACAGGATCAGGTTAAAATAGACGAAAATTCATTTATTCACTTGCTTATGCTAAATGTTCAAAATCAGTGCGACTGTATCTGAAGAAATGAGTGGGAGTCCAGTTGCTCTCATCAATTTCTCTGTTTTGTTGGCAAAAAATGTTTAAATTTTAGACGCAACGCATCATATTCCGAGTCATAATTACTCGCTAAATATCAATCTAAAGAATGAAAACCAATTTTACACTTAAATCTTAATTTTTTTCTAAAATTGAAAGCATTCAATAATTTGTTTCACCGGCTGAATCTTCGACTAAAACATGTGTTACAATTGAGTAGAAATAAAAAAAGATTTTGATTCTGCTACAAGCTTAGAATTAATTCTATGCTTGAGTATAAATCATAAAAATTTCTCGGCCCGGTCTCAATATCTTTAGACGTAAGCCATCAGGCTTAAATCTGACTTCAATGTTTGAACATACTTGGCCAGGTTCAAGCTTGGCTTAAGCCAGGCCCAAGCTAGTCCTAAGCCGGGCTTAAGCCAGGCTCAAGCTAGGCTTAAGCTAGACTTAAGCCAGGCTCAAAATTGGCCACGTATGTTTAAACATTGAGGTCAGGTTTAAGCCTAGCTTAAGCCTAAAGATACTGAAACCGGGCCCAGTTTCACTACCAGATTTCTAGTAATACGCATAAAAAGAAATGCATATTTGAGATTATGAAATGTAGTGCGCGGCATTTGCGTACTAGGTAGCAATTGTGCAACATGCAGGAGTTGTATTCGGTGCAATGCTAGTGCCCACCACAGATGCCCAGCTCAGCATATCGATCTATGATAAGATTATCCGGTGTAAGAGTATCAAAAGACGAGCTTTTTTCGCGCTAAAATGACCCCAACAATTGATATAAACGATAAAATAGCTCAAAAACGACGTGACGAGTATTCCACAGTTTGTGCTGAATTACAAGCTGTTTTTGGGGAAATTTTCAATTTTTTCATTTTTTTGCCTTCATTTAGCCTTATTCACCAGACCCCTAAAATTGGTATAAACGCTAAAATAGCTTAAAAATGACCTTACGAGTATTCCACAGTTTTTGCTCAATTTCAAGCAGTTTTTAGGAAAATTTTCAATTTTCATTCTTTTTTGCTTTCATTTGGCCTCATTTCCCAGAAAATTTCACATTTTCTCATTCCAACGGAGTAGACTCCTAAACCCTCTTCCCATCTGCATTTCTGGTGCCAACTGCCCGCCTTAGCGCCTGTGCGCCCCTAACCGATACGTATGTGCGATATTTGACTCTCTTACTGAATTCGTTTTAAAACCAAATGGAAACTTACACTTTCTGATGACCGACTAATGCATTATGCTCTTTTGTCGAGCAATGCAGATGCACCGGTTGACCGATCAGGAGGTCAGACAGAAAATTTTTTGAGTCCAAATGGTCTCAAAATCGCTGTAAATGCAAAAAATAGGTTAAAAACAACGTTAATCCGCAGTTTCCGGTCTATTTCAAGCTCTTTTAGAGAAACTTTTTCATTTCCATCTACTTTTTGCCTTCATTTCGCCTCGTTTTCTCCAAAAGAATGTACCCTTTTTTCCAATCTTTGTGTCTAGGCTATATAAGAACACGGAGAAGGGGAGAAGGAGTTTGGGAGCTTAAATTAATTCGATGAACTACGAGCAGATTACGATAGACCCTCCTCAGAATTGAATTCTAGGCTTTTTTCTTCCGGTTTTCGCCAGTGTTGCTACACCAGACGTCTTAAAATTTGGTTGCTGCCCACGTATGGACTAGACTTCTAAACCTCCACCTATGTGCTTCGTCGAGCAAAGAGTCTACATTAACTTGAAACATTAACTAGATGTTGAATTATCTTATTTAATTTTGGTTGACTTTGGATTTTATTCCATTTTACAAGTAGTAAACTGTAAAGATATCTCGCACTTACTCTTAAAAATTATTTCATTTGGAAAATTTTAAAATAACACAAGGATCGTGTTAAATACATCAATACTTTATATATGAGCGAAGTCTTTTAATTCATAACTTTCAATTTCAAATGAACAATCAAAGCAGCTCTGAATTGTTCTTGGAGCATTCTATGTAGATTTGCAAGGCACTCCTAAATACAAATATAGATGCTCGTTCTCATTGTCAATCGATTCTATTAGTGTTAAAATTATGGGAGAATTAGTTTTACGAAAAATTAGAAAATCGAAATTAAATATTATATCAAAATATTGAACATAATATAGTCAAGCCATGTGTATAATGGTACGAAGCGCCGAAAATTTGGCACTTCTGAGCAAATAGATAGCTAAAAACGCTTTAAAAAGCATCTTTTCTATAAATTGTTAGAAAATGTTTTGGAACTTTCAAATATCGCTGATTCTGGGGGAGCGTGAGTGAAAAAATTTTTGCATGGGGTCAAAATTTTTCCGGGGGGTTGAAATTCTCCCCAAACATCACTCCAAGATCATGTATGTTACCAACACATGTGCATGCTAGTGCCTTTATTCACCAAGAAGGAATAGTCTTCAAATTATCATATTTTTATTAATTTTTGCTTTATTTATAACTGCTTCCCGTCGTTCTCCTTTTTTTACCGCTGTTTCACGTTTTGTTCAAGCTGACTTCCATGTTCAGAATGTACCTACTCTGATAATATATACAAATAAGAATTAGCATATTTAGCAAATTATTTCAGTACATATTTTGCATTAAATATTGCGAGAATTCTAGACTGATGGATGAAACACTTCAACATTTGGAAGATGAGGTGGAAGTGTTGCCGATTCCAGTTAGGGAGATCCTCATTACTCATGATGTCAGCCAGAATTTTTGAGTTACTGACATATGTATATATATATGTAAGAAAACGTTTTCGCAAATGGCACTATAAAGGTCAAATCGTTTAAGTTTTCGTTATCGGAAAAATTTGTAAATAACAATTCAACTCAGAGGAAGGAGGTAATTTTAGATTTCTTTTTATTTAATAAACTCATTATCGATTGCTAAAAATTCTTCCGGTCTTTATTCGTCTATTTAGGAAACTCTAGAATTCATTTTTATCGAAAAAACACCAAATTTGTTTTATCGAAACGTAGGCCGCCAACATGCATGGTTTTTAATGTTACAAAGTGAAGTATAAGTAAAAGTCACTTGAATAAATTGTCCGGTATCATAAATATTCGTCTACTCGTATTTAAGGATGTTCAAAAGTTTCAGTTTTCTCAATTTTAAGAGGTCTCAAAGGTCGATTAAAATACGAAGGAAAATAAAAATAATTTTTCGCTCGCATCTTCATATGTATTTGATTTAATTTGATTCCATTCTTTTTCAGCTCAAAATCCCTTTTTTATTTTGGTTTTTTTCTGGAATGAACTCAGAAATCGCAAAATTTTCTTATACTCAGCATTTGTTGGTGATTCTAAATTCTATTCATTGCTGATAACATAATTACAGCCGAGAGTAGAAAAGGTTGTTATTGGTAGAATGCGAGAAATCAGCTCTGAAGATTCACTCAAAGTTTGGAAATCTTGATTCAAATTCAAAGAAATCAGCTCCAAAATGTAGCATTTTACTCTTTTCGTTTCCGGCTGCTTAGCCACCTACTCCAATTCACATTATGAAAATTTAAAATCTTTTTTCAAATATTCTTTATCTATGATATAGGCACACGTACAAAGTATTCTAAGATTTTCCGTGTAGAAAAAAAGAATCAGTCTCTGAAGTTAAGCGTTAGGTCGACTCATCATTAGCTATAATTAGAAACCGAGACTAAGTGCAACGGGTTAATTCGTGTCAAGCACCCACGCTTAAAGATGTGCTATTTGAAAAAAACCATACTACTATGCATCCTTGCGCATGCTCATAGTCAAGTCTCGGAAAAATAAGAGAATTTCTCTAGATAAATATAATTTTTTATTTACTATCTTTAGTGCGCTTTATAGCTAACAGATACATTAATAAGCTGCGTTAAATTATAAATGGTCAAAGTTTCGCGCCTTGATAAAGACTTTATTGTCTCAAAAGTATTTTCGACTTGCCTTATCACTATTATAGCTAAATTATAACATATATGTAGCAATTATTTATAAGGCATTTGCATGAGTTTGAAGATATGATTTAGCGACAACTTCAAGTCTAATCGTCCCATGCTAAATTTTATCAATTAATTTTTGCATAATATGTGAACTCCTAGAAGTGTGTCAGCATGTGCAACAAAATGCGACAAAGGCAAATCCTTTGGGTCTTTTAAGAGCCTTAATTTCATCGACGTTAAGAGCTTTACTACGATTCGCATCAATTTCTAGAATTATCATCAGTATGCATATTTCCAGATAACTCATTCGGCTTATAAATATTGTTTTTAGTAAACTCGGAGCAATTACCGACGAATTATTTAACGATTGTGATAATTGAAACTGACGTGTGATAATTATGACAATGGTGATAAAGACGCAATTAATAGCTGATAAATTTTCGATATTTTTGTATTAGACCGTCTAAATTAAATTTTGAATGCGAATGTGAATTGTGAATACGCTCCTTATCAATTCAACAACTCTTATCAACCCTTATCAACTTGCTCCTTATTAACTCCTTATCCTTATTCCGCGTTGATTCGCTTCTGATTGGTCTTGCGTGTACGATGCGGCAAAAGCGAATTCGCCGAATTCAAAAGCAATCTGCACCCTTGTATATTATTTTTATATATTTTCTCATTTTTTTTCATTTGTTTGCTATGTGAAAAATGTCAAAAAATAATTTTAATAGCTTATTTTCCTCGATGAGTAAAATTTCCTACTCGTTCAAAAAAATTATGCGAATCTGCCTTTTTAATTCCGCTTCGTTATTATCACCCTTCAAATTTCTATAGCGAACTAAGGACAAGTCTAAATACACATGAACGAATTTATGCGGTACGACGACTAGCTTAGAAACATTTTTCAAATTAATGCGAAGCTCGGCTATACATCGGTTTCGTTATTGTTGCATTAAATTATCGTTATGGCCGCCCGTCTTACTGTATTACAGTAAGACGGCGATTTTTCGCTAAAACTACTACCTGCTTGTTCGAAATTATGCACCAGTTGGTCGCTTTGAGATGGAATGCGTGCTAAGCTCGCTAATAGTGAAAAAATTCGCCCGATTTCGGCCCAATAAATCAGCCGACGTCGCCCGGATAAAAAATTGTTGTCTACGTTTCGCGTGACGAAACGGGAACAATTTCGGCAAAATATTTTCCGAAAACAAAAGCGTAATTTATGGGCACTTGAAGTTAATCTATTTTTGGGCTTTTTTGGCCATCCCGACGGCGTACTGTACGTATAAGGCGTTCGTGGGCTATTCGATTCCTTAGGAAACATTTTTCCCCGGCTACAAGTTCGAAACCAGGTGGTCCCGTAAACTTGACGTTGTAATACCATGTGTTGCACGATTATGCTGCTTTCGCCCCTCGGGCTTAGGTGATTTTGCACTCAATCTCGAAAATATAAGAAGCGCGAAAGTCGCGCGACCTTAATTAAAGTTGCCCGATTTTTTCGGGCCGAGTGAGAAAAATTTCGTCCAACGCGCCTCGTCGGTCTTACGCGTTTTTTTCGGATAAAAATTCTCCGTTTTTTTGCCGTAAATGAAACGCTTCAAAATATTTTTCGCAGTTGCTTAAACGTGATCGATTTGCTTACTTATCGCGAAACGCAAGGTGTGCCCGACGACGACGCCTAATTCGGCATTTTTTCGACCACCAGGTGAAAACGTTTGTCATCGTTCGACATTTAAGCGAAGATATAATATCGTAAAATATCCGTGGCACATAGATAAATTTTAATATGTATTTTAATAGAATCATGCGACCGGAGATGCTCGGGGTCTGGGGTCTAGAACATAGGTGGGCAGCACCAAAATTCAGGAAGAGGGGCGGCGCAAGGTCGAAGGTCAAAAAATGGTCTTAAAAATGGCGGTATGGCAGAATTTGCACTATTTTTTACCGTTTCTTATCGAGCAATATCCATTGGCCTCAAAAATTGCGAAAAAAACGAAAAAAATTTCAAAAATTGAATTCCGGGGGGAATATTTGTGGTTTCAAGGAGGGTATTTGGCCTTCTGAGGGTGTAAACGCCCAAAACTCTCCCTCACGCCCACGTGAGGTCTATACCCCTACAATGAAAAGATGGGAAATTTTCTGAGAAAAATAAACCGAAATCAAGGATAGAAAATCAAGATACTGTAGATTAATATGCACTTTCAATGCTGTTTTAGGATTTAAACTAGTTTTTGACGTCATTTTGACCCAAAAGAGCGCATTATCTGACCCCCAGACCGGCCACGCTGTCTATCTGTGATCATGACTAGACACGCACGTGCGGCGTTGGTGGAGGTTTGGGAATTTAATGAAAGTATGAGTAATTTTCTGTGAAAAATGGGGCAAAATGAAGGCCGAGAATGGATGAAAATTGAAAAATTTCTACAAAAGCGCTTTGAAATTGATTAGGAACTGCCAGATAAATAAAGTTTTTACCCTATTAGCATTTATATTAGCTTTTGAGGCATATTGGCTGAAAAAAGGCTCTCTCGTCGCCCCTCTTAATCGGTCGTGCTGTACGTCTACGATATCACGACGACTTGACTTTTTACTTATAACCGTGTTATGAACTTTATTTTTACCACTTTTTGGCACTTCAGTGGTTGACTGAAAATCAATTCAATTTTTAGAGCAGATAATGTTAAATTTTGTCCTTAAAATCGCATTTTAACGCGGTAACGACTTAAAATGTTTATAAACAATAGTCGAGTACAAACAGTCGACGGCTTTAGTGACAAAAAGTGCAATAAAAAGTAGCTCGCGTAAAAAATTTTGGAAAGAGTCGCGCAAACGGGTCCAAAATCATTTATAAGCCGCGGAAAAAGTAGAGCGAGCGTGGCCCGCGCAAAACGCGATGCGACAGTCGCGCTAATCAACCAACTCGGGTCCTCCATTAATCCCTTTTTTCCTACACATTGACGTACATAAGGCTCGAAAAAATATTCAAACTTCGGTTAAAAATAGACTTATTTTTTCCGGATGTTTAAGTCGCCAGCGCGCTTCGTTCGACAAATTTTGCCACTTGAGCGATATGCTTAAGTCGCCGCGACGACCACGGGGAATATTTTGAAAGAAATATGAACATAATTAGCAGGAAATATGCTTTCCTTTATGCAATCGGTCGGGTTTCACCTTTTTCGTATATTGTTTTCCGAGCAAAACAGTTCTATTCTATCGAATCGTTCAAAAGTTTGTTACCAAAAAGAGAAACTCATGATTATTGTGAAATGATACAGTGAATTGAACTGCGAAATAGCACAGTAGATTGCACGTAAATCACATAATGGCTTTACATTTGCTATTTACGCTTCAAGAACATTTTCACCCTCTGAAATTCTAACTACATCGGAAACTACACTTTTTGAAAAAACAACGCTCTACTAAGCATTATTACGCATGTAAATCCATTTTGATTTCTAAATATTGCTTGCTTAACCTCCGCAAGATCCTCGTTTTCAGTATACTTTTGAGTATACTAAAAAGTATATTCAATCTTCTGTAATTTAAAAATACTGCATTGAAAAATGTCAATTATTCTGGAAATATTAATCAACATTTGAAATTCGGCACATATTCCGATTTTTCACACTTTACACCCCTATAAGTCAGCAAAAAATCATTTTTGTGTAAAATAGTTTTCAGATTCGGAATCAGCGTAAAAATTTGTGTAATATATGTTGAAACAAAGAACAATTATTTTTTTGCTTATGTAAGTCACTATTACAGCAAGGTGATTCTTACAGACATTGACTCCTAAGTTGGGGGAAATTACATCGACTTAATCTCTTCTTATTCTTTCCAAAAAGCATTTAGGTTGATTGGAAAGATGCAGATTTTTATATTGTTATCTTATTCGAACTTTAAACTTCATTACATGAAATCGTGTGAAGTGAAAGCAACCATAAAAACTTTAAGATATAGCCATGGCAGTATTTTTTAAGCCACCTAATTCATACAAAACTTGATTTTAGCAGAATTTCGGATCTTTTTCGCTTATCGTGCGGAAAAAAAGCATAATTACTGCCAATTTGTGTAGCTCTTGCATTATGGAGACCGCCAAAACTTATGTGCTGTTCGCATATGCTTTAATTTCTGTAACTTTTTAAAACTTTCTAAATATAGCAGTTGTGCAAAAGCTTTATCCGCATAAAAAGACATTACTATAAGCAATCAGAAAAGAAGGCGAAGCTGCTGGACTCAGCTAGAAATTTTTAACATATATCAATATAATTAAAATAAATTCGTAAGCTGAAATTAATTAAAATGCATGGTCATTGCAATTTCTCATTTTTATCAGTTCTTTTGGTTTTTAATTTATTTATCAAGAGAATAACTGCATGTGGCCATGAAGCGCGAAGCGCATGGGGTCACAAAGTGACCCCATCGTTGGGCGCGAAGCGCACAACCCAGCGCGTAAGCGCTGGTTTCTTGTCTAATAGTTCACAGAGCAAGTTATTTTTTTCGCCGTCTCCTGAATTTTTCTTTTAAAATCTGAAAATTCTAATTTGAAACTTCTTGATGGCTGCGCTCCCAGCTAATATAAAAGTGTTATAGTTTGTTGTGTACAAAACTTTTAAAAATGATTTATTTTATAATCTCTAGATTATGAAGTGAATTACCGTCGCATCGAATCTTATCATTTTACTTAATTTTATTCAAAAGATCCTAATTAGGTATCTTTTTTTGATCAAATATGCGGTATTGCACAGCGATGATTGTTTATAATTTGTACGGTCTAGGGTGCTTCCTATTTTTGCGATTGATCTGATTATTTTCTGGGCACACTGCCAAGAAAGTTAAAGTCAATTCAAAACCAAAAAAGAAGCATTGCTTATCGGGCCTCACAGCTTAATAGATTGAGCAGATATAATTATGCGGTTTCCTTAGTCGAAAATACCCATCTAAGTGTGAATGGGGCGAAAATGTCTATTTTAGGTATCCTTTTATGCACGCTTAACTTTAAAAAAATTATATTTCGTCAAAATATAATTAGGAAAAGCATAAATTGTGAGAAGAAAGCGGACAAAATTTACAAAGAATGCCTTAATCTTAACCTTTTTCTATACATTTCGTTCTTGTTTATAGTCAATAAATATGGACAATAGGTGTGATTAATTTTTGGACACATGTAACTCTCCCAGAGAAAAATGTATTACTTTAAGCATAAACTGGAAATAAATAAATGAAACTAAAATTTCAAAAATATTTTAAGCAGATATACCGCTTCCCAAATAATCTTTGCCACCCGCTAGCGCTTGAGCCAAGAACAAACCAGATAAGTGTACTATCTAGATTGTTTTTATCAGCATTCAAGACGGAATTCAACGATAAGAATTTAAATTTTATTTAAGAACAGCCTGAAAGCGATCAGGATATGCAGGCACGTAGCTGGCCCTCCTATTTTGGGGGGACCAACACCAGTTTTGGGGGGGTCTAAGCCAAAAATAGTACAAAATAACGTGTAAAAAGTCCTATTTTCCCGTTTTTTTCTGAATTTTGGGGGGGTCGGACCCCCCAGTCCCCCCACAGCTACGTGCCTGAGGATATGAATACAGCAAACGGTAAAATAACTCGCTGCCATTTTCGCAAGCTTAAAACTTTTTAAATTTATGTATTTCTGACGATTTGGCAATAGTTACCGTCGTCGTCATTGATCTCCGAAACAGTTCTTGATCAATTGATAATTCAAAGATCTAAAAGTTTGGTTTTCGAAGTTTATTTTTTTTCTGAGCCTAATTTCTGAGCCAAATCGCAAGTCAAAGTCTTCAAGTCATGCGTTTCTGCCTTCAAAGCTTCTCAAATAACTTACTAAAAGGCTTCAACCACACCTGGGCGTAGGGAGGAGGGTTTGGGGGTATGCATCCCTCGAGAAACCAAAATACCCCCTCAGAGACCAAAATACCCTTCAGAATTCAATTTTTCAATTTCTTTGCTTTTTTCGCAATTTTTTAATGCCAATGGATAGCGTTCGACGAGAAACGTTGAAAAATTGTGTTTTCCGCCGTACCACCATTTTTGAGGCCATTTTTTGATATTTGGAAAATCTTGCACCCTCCCCAGAATTTCGGTGCCGCCTACCTATGGCTTCAATCCAGCTCTCATTTGATAAAAGAAACCTTTTTACGCCGATGAATTTGGTATTCATGTCGTTCGAGCAGTCAGTGTGCAACCTGAGAGCAATTTACTTTTGATTCTTGCTTGCAGTTTCTATGATTTGCCAACTTTCTTGTGAAAATTTCAATAATCGGTGGTCTCCGAATCTCGTAAAGCCTTTCTGGGCAATGCTATCATAATTTACTAATAAGCCAGCTTCCAATTCGACCTAACTTTTTAGCTATTCATTTCTTATTGAAGCCGGCTCAAATGCCCCAGAAACTGTAGTCTGTTTCACATAAGTTTGGGCATAAATTTCAAGATTTTTTCGAAAGTAAGCCGACGGAGTACGATCATTATTTATCAAATCAATGCTATAATCGCAATCTGTCGGCTTATTGCCGAACATTGTTTTTAAAATTTACGCCCAAACTTGTGTGAGACAGACTATAGAACTTCACAAAATGCTATGCATTTAACCCCATAAGTAGTTCGTCGATTTTCTTTGTCATAAAATTTCAGATATCAATTCCACGTAGGGGCGGATTTAGGGGGCGAAGGGGGCGGCCGCCCCTCTATTGGCCCAAAATAGTGCGCAAAATTAAGGATTTTTAAGCGATTTTTGGTGATTTTCTGGTTAAAACGGCTAATTTTTCCGCCCAAGTCAGGGTTCCGCCCCCCTTAGGGGGTACCGCCCCCCTTAGGAAAATCCTGGATCCGCCACTGATTCCACCATACAGTAAATCGATATAGCAAAGTTAAATTCTAAATTGGATACAAGGAAAACAAAAGGTACAACGCATTAAGTGTACGATAGCATTAATGAAGAGTTTTTCGAAATTTTTTTTCAATAATTTATTTATTTGGGACCCGTTACTGGGCTCTCTGATAAAAATACATTGCATCAAATTTTCTCGCTATTGATAACCTTAACTGTCTCTCATACGTGATTTGTTTTTTCGGCCAACCTTCTGCTTGCGGAACTATTTTTTACGTTTACCATAAAACGTTTTTTCGAATTGCGATGAATAATTTCATTAAGGACGCCAAAACAATACGGAATCATACTCAGACTGATGAATTCAAAATCAGAGCAAAACTTTGTTTTCACCACTCCTTTTGCCTTTTCTGCAAGAACAAGCTATCCTGGATCACCCTCTATGATTTTATGAGGGAAAGAGAATGATTCCGTGTTGGATGGAATACATTTTACTAGTAAACTCAGTTTCTTTCGATTATGTTCAGCTTTTGGCAGGCATAATCCTTTGATTTTGCTGCGAGTGATCTGATAATGCTTTCCGTGAATTTTCATCTGAATGAAAACCATGTGATGAGTAAAAATTTAATTTTCCCGATTTGACTGCACTATTTTCCATCGATACATCGTTTAGTTTTTTGCAAGTTTTGATTCAGAATAAATTTATATCTTTCGCATTATTCCGAAGTTTTTTTCAAATTTCGCACCTTAGATCAATCTTAAAATGATAGTCATTTTCAAATGAGTTTGCCGTTTCTTGCTAAATACGCTTTTTTGCTTAAATAACACGCATGGACTTATGGATTTCATAGGAAAATTAGAAAATATCGATTTATTATCTTTTAACCGCGAATTTTACTTAGCTATAAATAACTCGATTAATCTCTGAAAAAATCTAAAAAAAATTTTAGTTCGATTATGATACAATCTGAATCAAAGGAGAGATTTTGTGCTGAGTAATGTACGAATTTTAAAAGGGATGACTTAGTTGAATAACATTCGAAACCAGATAAAAGATAATCATCGTCTTCTTCAGAAATCCTTTCAAAAGGGGTTTTCACAATGATTATTACTCGATTAATATTTCGGAAGATTGCAAGTGGAAGAAAAATCACGGTGCCAAAATTTTGAGCACATTATTATTGAGGTATAATCCTGGGCAGGACCTTGCTTTTTCCTTTGTTCATAAGCAATTTATGAATTTCTGCGCTGAATTAGTTTTCTCGAGAAATTTCAGGAATGATGAAACTTAGATTTTTTAACTTTCCTGAGTTTTGAATCGATTATCTACATTGAAATTTCAGCATTTGAACTCCCTCATGAGCTTTCGTTGCAGTTTTATATCACTAGGTTGGGCCTATGAAGCTCTAATTACAACTAGTCTCCTACACAATATCGTATTAGCAAATTTTTTGACTATTTAATTGCTAAATTTATCACTGCTCGTTTTCATCTTTTAAACAAAATTTAATTGATTGTCCACTTACCTGCCGATGTATATTATCAAAACCTTTGATTCGTGAGGTTACCTTTCGCTTTGCGTCAGATTCTGCTTAATTAGAATGAATTAAGTTTGTTTTTTATATTTTTTACACCCCCAAACTAATAATGGGGTAATTTCTTATAAAATATTCCTGATCGATCGCAAGCTTTGACTTAGTTGTAAGAATATCGATTACGAATGAAGATTCGCATTCTTATCAAACCATTATCTATTCGTAAAATCACGAATTCTCAGATCATCAAAAGGAAAAATCAACAAGGCTAGTTCAATATCCTTACTTGATTTGATCCTTACAAATCAATAGAGTCGGAAGTGATAGTCTTATAGCCGCATAAAAAGCTGAGGTTGAAGATTGATTCAGTTCATGACATATTTTTTGATGTCCAGCTAATGGCTAAGAGCAATGATAATTATATACAAAGGTAAAAAACATGTGGCAGATGTGTAATGTGGAGAAAGCGAAAATGTCGATGTTATGCGAGCTAATTTGATCAGTGTTAAAGCTTATACTGATCAAATTAGATTGATTAAATTATTAAAATAAGTTTAGAGCTGGATCGAGATAGTTTGTGAAGATTGCGTCCTACCTCTTTGCGACTCAGGCACGAAGCTGTGGGGGGACTGAGGGGTCCGGACCACCCGAATTCAGAAAAAACCGGAAAAATAGGACTTATTACACGTTATTTTGTGCTATTTTTGGCTTAAGACCCACCTCCCAAAATTGGTGTTGATCCCCCAAAATAGGAGGGCCAGCTACGTGCCTGCTTTGCGTGCCCAATTTTATTATTTTATTCGGTTCATGGCTTTATCGTCTTTCCTATTACATAATCTCTTTGAAAATTCCTCTGTCCTTTTTCCCTCCTTTTATCTCATCGTGCGTCTCGCCTCTTCAAAACTTTCACTTCTTAGCCTCAAATATCCCATCGCGCTGTCCATCTATAGCGACTCACACGGCCCAACATGATCAGTAACCAAATTCTGGGGGTCTCGATGGGGCGAAATCTCCAAAAAGAGCATAAACAATTCAATTTTGGCGTCTATCGATTTTAAAGAGGTCTTCAGATTATCTGGGGGTCCATGCCCCCAGACCCTCTACGCTTACACGTGCTCAATGCTACATCCTCGCTTTTCAATTTTATCATAGACTTTTGTCGTGCCATTTTCCATTACTGTATAAGGATTGTATTGCGATTAAAATATAGAAATCGATGATTTTAATGTTAAACGTTACATTGAAATATTTTGAAATTTATTTCAAATTGTGTACCTTGCATAATTTACATTTGCACATTTACCATGCGTATTTGCAACTTATTTTTTCATATTTTTTGACTGATGCTAACTTTTATTGCATCTCTTTCATTTTTAGGTTATAAGCGTGCGTATTATTGGGGTTACTCCTTCCCTGATTGGTTGTTGATTCCCAGCAGAATTTTCGCTTTCCCGATAAAAATCAACAAAACATAATTTTTTAAGCGCATAAGTGACTTTTAAGCTCTGAAATACAATTTTCAGGCATTGCAATTTTTTTATATTATATCGTTTCCTTTCGTCAAACTTTTAAGACACTTCTTATGATTTTATGTGCTAAAAAGAAATAGCGTCGTCAGAAGCGTTGAAAAATAATGTTTTCAAGAATATACCCTTGCTTTTAAGCGCACAAATGGCACTTCAAAAAAATTGGCTTTTTCGACCGGCCACCTCTCCAAAACTATTTCAGCGCTTATACCAGTTTTTAGATCATTTTTGCCCGAAAAGCTCAGTTCTTGACCCCTCCCCAGACCGGCTGACCTCCCACTGATCCGCTATGCTGTAATTTATGCCTGGGTCCATGCATGAGCAACGACCAAATTCTGGACGGTCCGATGGGGCGAAGTCGCAAAAAAATTCGCCAAAAATCTAATTCTGTCAGTCAATTTTTGATGGTTTTGATAAATGGGATTTAAACCAAAATTTTAGTTTTTATGTCATAGAAAAATAATTATCACTACAAATGTCAAAACATGGTGTTTTTGAAGCGTACTCATCGTTTTTAAGTTTAGAAGGGCACTTTGAAAAATTTATTGGTGGGGCTTACTCCTCCAATTTCCCGCACTGCATGTCGGCACGGAACATAGGATGTTCAAGGATTCGAAAATGGTGCATCTCGCAAATGTTTTACGAATTAATTTTATGACAAAATTTTTATCTGTTTCGCTTTATTGCGGTCATGCTCATCATTTCTGTTTTTATTGGTAAGCTAGCTAAAAATTAGAAAAATATATTTATTTAATGGTTAGTTTTTAAGATTCTTAAATTGAGAAGTTTCATAAATTTCATCAGTTCTATAGTTAGCTGATATGCACATATAAGCCATATTTATTAATTTGTTTGTTCTTTTACGTTGGTACTGGGCTTAATATAACTTCGGAGTACATAGAAGTACCTACTTCAATTCACTTCTACAATATAATTAAACCTACTTCCGATAAAAGCCAAAAAATTTTACACAACTTTTAAGAAATTCTCATTAAAAAAATGGATCTGTTTCTCCTGATATTAAAAATCTTTTGAATATGTCCTAAATTTTGAATGGAAACTGAATTCTTTTTCATTTTTTGGAACTGACTATTTTTCGATTTTAAAGAATTAAATGAGTGAGTAAGTAAAACATGACTGAGCGCAGTCAATAGATTTTTGAATCTCCTGAAAACCGAAAGTCCCGTACGTCTTAATTTAAATACGATTGACTTATTCAATCGCATCTGATATTTTGAGTATTTCTGATACCACGATCCTGATTGATTTGTATTATCTTCAAGTGTCTAGTTAAAGCGACTTTAACGATATCAAATCTCGGCATTTTTGACGTAATGTTAAAAATGAACCAAAATGAAATTTTTTTTACAAATGCCTAAAATTGACTAAAAGCCGTTGATTAATACAGTTTCAAGGTGGTGCGGCCCACACCTGGGCGTGGGCGGATTTAGAGGGTATGCACCCCCCACGAAATAAAGCAAAATCCCTCCCCAGAAATCAAAATACTCCCCCCAGAATTCAATTTTTTGAAAATTTTTTTCGTTTTTTTCGCAATTTTTGATGCCAATGGATAGTGCTCGATGAGAAACGTCGAAAAATGGTATTTTTCGCCATACCACCATTTCTAAGGCCATTTTTCGACCTCTGAAAAATCTTGCACCCCCCCAGAATTTTCTTGCTGCCCACGTATGGTGCGGCCCCCTTGAAAAATCCTAGATACGCCACTGGCAGGGTAATGATGACTGACCCCATATGAAAGAAGTATGGTAGCTAAGCTCTGAGCTAATGAACAATACTCAATTTTTTTGACAATTTCCATTATGAACCTGGTTTTTCGAGCCTATGTGATAGTCTCGAGTCTTCAAAGTAATCGAGAAAATCAATTCATCGGCACGTACAGAAGCTTTTGTACTCTCTTGAAACAAGTCTAGAAGAGCAGATTTAAAATTTTGGTCCAATTTTAAGCTAAAACTATCTTAGTATAAGTGCATAAAAAAGTAAATAAAATTCCTAAATAGCAGACAATTAAAGCAACTCTCAGCAAGCAGTCCATTTTCACCAATACACGCAGCTCTGACATTACTTACTTTTCTGCAAAGTCGGAAAGTCGTGATCCGTCTACGGTAAAGACACAAAACTTCCCTCAAATATTCATTCAAAAAAGTGTTTCGAAGTGAAAAAATGGAAAAAAATTTAACATACATATTGACATATTTTCAATTTGCAAGTGATTTTCTATATTACGGCGAAAAAGTAGGCGAATTTTTTTATTATTCAAGTTAGCTAATCACCTGTCCTGAAATTCGGTGTCCATATATCCCATTACGACTATCGACAAGCCACATATTATATACCTAATCTATGATTACTCCATCACTATAATTAAAATAAAATGTTAAGATTATGTGACATTTTAAGAATTTTTCTATCTTCCAGGCACAAGCCGACTAGTGCACATATGGGCGTTAGGGGGAAGGTTAGGGATTACACCCCCAGAATCTGAAAAACCGCCCGCAAAAAAATCGGTTAAACCGCTTCCCAGAATTGAATTTCGGAATTTGTTTTGGGATTTGCCGGTTTTGACCTCCCAAAATTCAGCTGCTGCCCATGTATACTACGGTAGGTATTTCGGCCGAAAAATCACTTTTAATAGATGAAAAACTTGTTGATTCAATAGCTCTTGGAAGAGTTAAAGTAGATTGAATGCACTCAACGAACGATGGTTTCTAAATGAAATGTAATATCAGCAACAGTAGAACTACATTTAGCCTAAATTCGGATTCAGGCTGCTGTGCGCATGTGCATATTTTATGCACATATTTTATATTTATATTTTTTATTTGCAGTTTCCTAAAACAATATTAGTAAGCTTATCCATATTTTGTTTAGGATTTTGCTTCCTGATTTATATCTATAAATTCAAAAGCTCTTCAGCACTCTTATTTATGAGCCTCTTAGGTCAGAAATGGATATATAGCATTACACTTCATTTTTTACTTTTCTGTTTCTATGCATTTCATTTCTCTAATTTCAGTAAACTGATATACTCTGTTGTTTAAGTGTTTCGATCTAGTCTTCGCTCCACAGATATTATTTTAAATTCTGAAAATGTGTTTATCTTTATTTTAAGGATTGGTTTGTTTTCGAAATGATGCTATATATATCGAGCCTCGAAAATTTCATCAGTGTTGCTGGGGTATTGCTGCTTTTACTTCCTACAACTGCTTCTTTCAGTGAACGTCCCAAAAATTTTCAATGTTCCGAAATAGGTCTTCTAGAGTCTCGGCTGCTTTATAAGACGTTCTAACTTTTTCTAGAGCCTTTTAAATTCGAACGAGGATTCGATCAATCAGAAGCGATTCATTGGCTAGTTGTCTTTTTTATAGTTTTTACTTTTATTTTTCATATTTTTTCTGAAGAATTGAATATGCGAAGCGCAGATCTGAAATTCCGCATCATCCTCTAAACTATCTAGAAAATACGATGAAACAGATTTCATAGATAAATTCGCGGTATGAAACATATTTGCTCTTCTGTTAGTACCTATGTACTAAAAGTCAGGAAAATTTTGAAGTGGAACATCTCAATAACTGTTCGTAGATGGGCAAAAATAATGACGTTTCTGAGATTTTCACAGCGAAATCTACGCACTAAAAAATTTCGAGTTTAACTTCAATTGGGTTACATCAAAAATGTGCTGCGTATATGCATGCAAATAAATAAGCACGAAGCGGTCGAAAATTTCAGGCTTATCAGTTCAAAAACGTTGCTAAAATCTATTCAACGATCTTTCAGATGAGCTTTATGAATTTTCCATTTCTTCCTTACTCTATGCAAAATTATTCATAATTCCTAAAATTTTGGAAGTCCCCTTATCCCCCACTGCCACGCCACGATAGATGAGCGTGGGGGGAGGGGAGTTCGTGAGGTATGCACCTCTCAGAAACCAAAATACCCCCCCCCCGCCCCTGGAAACCTAAATACCCCCAGAATTCAATTTTTTGAAAATATTTTTGTTTTTTCGTGACTTTTTGATGCGAGTGGATAGTGCTCGGTGAGACACCTTGAAAAATGATGTTTTGTTCGCCATACCACCATTTTTAGGGCCATTTTTTGACCTTTGAAAAATCTCCCCCCCCTTCTCCCAGAATTTTGTTGCTGCCCACCATATGCATGCCACTGTTAAAAGTCGTTCACATGAGACGTGTGTACAACCTTCCCTTCGAATTTTCTTACTAAATTCTTGATATAGAAACATCTAGCCAACAGGTTCTTGCACCGGGCCTTCATGGGACGGTATGATCCACAGAATTGTGTCAGTCAGGGTTTCAGACCCACGCCGAATCCGAATTCTCCTTCCGCGAGAATCCGATAGACACCAAAAAACTGAATTTTTGGCACTTTTCTTGCGATTTCATCCCATCAGACCCCAGCATTTGATTGTTGCTTATCTATGATCGAATCTAATATAATTTCTTCGCTTTGAGATTTCCTAATAATTTCACTTATTTTAATTTTTATCTTCTCTCCCGATTCATCTTTTTCTGTCTTTCTATTCTCTCTTATTCCGAAGCTTCCGACGACTTTCAAATGAACTTAACACGCACATATATGCACCCACAACCAAAATTTTTCAGTCCAACTAGCAGCATTAAAGTTTCAAAAAAGCGACCTAACTTCAAGACTTCACTCATGGACTTCTGTATAATAGTAAGAAATATCTTGCAATTCCATTCACATTTTTGCCAACTGTATACAAGACCACACATGGACGCGGGGTTTGGGGCATTAGACCCCCAAATTTAAATCCGTCTAAATGAGACAGATCCCCAAAATTGAGTTATTAGCTTTTTTCGTCTCATCAAACCCTAGAATTCGGTTTCTGCCTATATATGTTGATTACCTTTTGCACTCTGATTAACCATAATCCTAAATAAGGCTTTGAATTTGGTGTTCTTCTTGGAGGTTCTCGTAACACTTCGCACGTTATGAATATCAGTCAACAATGATAAGTAACAAGATGCTATCAGATCTGTAGTTTTAGCGAATATCGTTCATCAGTCGTAATCAGACATGCAGGTGGGGGTTTAGGTTGGGGGTTCTCGACCATACATGGGCAGCACCGAAATTCTGGGGGGGCAGGATGGGATAAATCGCTAAAAATGTTACTAAAAATAGAATTCTGGGGTCTACATTAATTTGCGGGGAGTATTTTAACTTCTGGGGGGGTAAAACTCCCCCAACACCACTTCCACGCCCATGTGTGGTCTAGACACCAGAATGTAAAAATGGGAAAATTTCTGGAGACAATGAGGTAAAATTGAAGGCGAAAAACTGACTAGAAACTGTGGAATAACAACGTAATTTAAACGTTATTTTAGCTTTTATACCAGTTTTTGAGGTCATTTTGGCCTACAAAAAAGATCAATTTTGCCCCACACCCAGGTCGGCCATGCTGTGCATCCATGGTCATTAACATATTCGGAACAAATTATTTCATGAACAATTTCATATAATTCTTATTTACTCATCATTTAGTTTTCCTAAATGTTTTCTATCAAAATAAGACACTTTTTTCGTGCAGAGCTGAATTATTTCAATCAGCGGCTCTTAAATCACAAGTCAAGTTCTAGTATTTGAGTAGATGCAAATAGATTGTCTATAAAAGGCTGTTTGTCTCTAAGCTGTATTAAATCTAATTTTAGATTGATCATCAAAGCTGCATTACATCTAAAATTAGATTGATTTTCAAAATATATAAGCCGTATTACGTCTAATTTTTACAGTGATCATCAAAATATTGAATCCATAAATGTGTCTTTCTGCAGCAATTCCGTACGGTTCTGCCTGACAATTCATTCATTTTTGTATGCGTCACTAAAAATTATATCGAAAAAGATTTTATTACCAAAAACATCGGGACAAAATACACCGAAACGTAAGTATAACAGCAGACGGCTATAAGCAGTAGAGTCAAAAGAATTAAACGGAAAATTTACAGCACAAAAAGCCTATATTAAAGAATTTCTTGAATTTGTCATTTAAATTTTTCGCATACACTTTTCAATTTCAGAAGCATTTTGAAACTTGTATTAAATTTTTGTGAATTCCGTATTGTTGGACATAGATTTTAAGGTATTATAAGATTTTTACTCAATAAACTACGAGTCGTATAATCAATTTGACGATTTGGGTTTTAAAGTCATACAAAGGACGTCCCTACTCAAATCAGATTAATAGACTTTTCAAGATATCTTTTTAAATAATTTTATTTATTCATTAAATCTAGAAAGGAGACCACCTATTTTAAAACAGATTTGCGGTAACATTCCTGTACGCCTTCGCTATTTCAGTTTTCGGAAATAACGCGCTTAAAGCTTGACACATCTAACTAAATATACGAACATGTGAATCATAAAATTGACCTAAAAAGAATTTTTCTTTCTAAAATGCTCTTGATCTAAGTAGAAAAGGATTTTTTCTATCCTAAAAATTTTTTTCGGCAAAAACTTTCTATGAAATTGTGCACGATATTGTCCAATAAATGATGATTTTAAGGCAATTATGTATGCAAAAATGAATGAGCTTAATTCAGCATTTTCCTTCCGTAGCATTTAGTTTTTTTGGCTAAAATTGGACCTAGGTAGTAAATTTTAATTTCTGAGATTGCCAGATCAAATCTCGCACTACCAGCAAGGACTTTTTAGCCGTCAGTGATCATAATTTCCCACAATTTTTTCCGGCGCTTCGCGCTGGATATTACTTACTCATGACATTTTTTACTTTCTTGGCAACCTGGAAGCTAATTTTGCTCATGAAATAGGTTTTTAAAACAATTTCAAGGGCTGACACAACTATTTCAGCACAGATTTCGTCAATTTTCAAGCATGACTTTCAAAAAATTTCTACGTATGTGTTAAATGCCACAAAATACAGGGAATCGACCAGCAAATCAAACTTTTAAATATCCGTCCTTCCGCTTAAATTTCACAAATTTTCCGGCGCGTCGTGCCGAATTTTCGTGATTGTTTAGCACTAAATTGTCGGAAATTTCGAAATTTTTCGAAAAAAAGTTGCGTCAAAAGTTGATTTTAAATAAAAGTAGACAATGTAAAACTCCGGAAAAATGCTATTTCGCGCGAAAAGCGCAAATTTTTGGACCTATTTTTTAGAAAAGTTGGGGTACCGCCTCCCCCTCCTTAGAGATAATCCTAGATCCGCCACTATGTGCAATAGTCTTATCATTAAGACACACAATATTACTCGTGATTTCCTGCAAGAAAAGGATTCAAATATGAGAATATTAAGAAAATATATCTGCTTAACGGAATGTTACACATTCAAGGATGTGTAAATGCAAATGAATCATGATCGAACTTTTGGTCTTCGGCTAAACCAGAAAAATGTTCCAATCTTCAGACATGCATTGCTTTCTAATTTGGCTCTTCATTCCAATGGAAACGATCTTCAGCAAGCTGATAATTGAATTATCACATTTGATAAAGACAGTTAAAATGTAAAACATTTGGAGATATTATATTTAAAACGAATTAAAACATGGATACAGAAATCATCTGCACTGAAAATGCCGAAAATTGGTAAAAAATGAACATATAATGAAATCGCTCCTATAATGCCTAAGGAAGCGAGCGATAAGGGAGCAGACAGAAAACTACATATATTGCGTTTTCTGCACAGTCTGAGCAAGGTATGCATCTCAAATTTGCTTATCAGTAAATATTATAGGCCCTCGAAATGCAACAGACGAGACTTCTCGCCAACGGCTGGCATTGTTCTCAGAATCATCTTTTATGATGCTTCTTAGTTGCCATCCCACAAATTATACAATTTGTGTTCTAATCAATAATCCAAGCCATATAAACTGATTTAAGCCTCTGGCTGTTTGATAAAAATTAACACTAATAAAATTTTTTCTGTCATGAAATTATCTTTATTAAAAACAACGGTTACTAGAAGCTCTAATAATACTTTAGAGCTAGAAAAGTCGAAACATTTGGTTTTAATATTCTCGCAGAATCGACGAACGTTTGAAGGGATATTAAACAATGAATTTAGAATTAAGGAAAAAATAAAAAAATTGATAAACGAAAATTACATTGACACGGTGTATTGCATAGCTGGTTGGGACCAGACATGCACGTGGTGGTGGGAGTAGGCAAAGTACAGGCACGTAGCTCTGGGGGGAATGGGAGGTTCGGACCCCCAAAATTCAGGAAAATCAGAAAAATAGGACTCTTTTAAACGTTATTTAGTGCTATTTTTGGCCATTTTGGGCTTAGTCCCCCAAAAAGTGCTGTGGGTCCCCCAAACTAGGACGGCCAGTTCCTGGCAAAGTAAGGGCGGAAAATAGATGGAAATTGAAAATTTTTCTCAAAAATGCTTTAAAATGATCAGAAACTTTTTAATAACGTAATTTTAACGCTACTTTAGTGCTAAAACAAGTTTTTGAGGTTATTATAGCCCAAAAAGCCCAATTTTTGATCCCCAGTCCGGCATACCCCTTCCATGCTCTGCATCATGGTTTAGACCGGAGCAGCCCGATCTAGGGACTAGCTGGAGCTAAAAAAAACTCGGCTTCCGGCTTTATCAAGTCCCAGTAGTCTCAAAACGTTTCGTAATGCTAATTTAACATACAGCTGCTATGCGTTTATTTTATCCTTTTCTAATAAAATTTTATGTCGATCAATATTGATGGTTATATTTTACTCAACATTATTCCCCCTCCTCCTGCTTTTATCATGATAAAACCCAGCAGCAATTGATCCCTTAGCACTTTTCAGGCCGGTAGACAGAATATTTAATAATTTCATTGCCACTAGGAGAATTCGGCGATTTTGAACGATGCTAGACAAAAACGTGGCGCCCGTCGCCTTAGTTGTTTATGCTTCACACTTAAGAGATATAAATATTATTTACCTGAATCAATCAGAAAGAAAGACAGTTCCAGTTTTTTCAGCCACCTACGCATTGAAACTGGGCTAATGAAATTCTAACACATGCAAAAGGACACATGAAAGAGGTTTACGCTGCTACCAACAGAAAAAAAGCTTAAAATAGAATGAAAAGATGAGATAAGGTGTAAGATAGCTTTTTCGGCTAATTATCCATCATCCACTAAACCTGTATTTTGGACTACTTGAACGAATGCGCAGCGAAAGCTGATAAGCAATGTACAATATAGCCCAATGGTCTGAATGAAATCGTTTGAAAATTATTACAAAGATGAAGAAATTCAAAAAAATTAATGGAAAATAAATAAAAAATCATAGAAAATATATTATGATAAATTATAAAATTAAAAATTGACTGAAAAGCAAGATAAGTTTAATTTTTACAATTTTATTATTAAATCAAGCGTAATAAGCTATGAAAGTGATAAAAAATCAATTGTGCGACGTGATTACTCTTTAAAATATAACTAATTTTCAATCTATCAAGTGCGGCTGGAAATAAGTTCCTTCCCACTACTTTGTTTTCTGATTAGTTTCTCAAAAACTTGAAAATGGAATAGAAATCGAAAAAAACTCAATCCTAAAAAAACCTTGGCCGAATCGTATAAAATATGCATTGAAACATACAAGAAATGCCAAGAATGTAGCTTAAAACAGTTGACGGGACAATAAATTTTTCACAATTAATTTCCCTACTTGATTTTATTAATTGAAAAATGAAAACTTATCAATACCCGCATGAATGTTGAACTTGAAAGAATGGATTTTTTGCATTCACCTCAATAAAATTAAAGATTGATTGCATAATAACAATGTTTTAATGACTACTTGTGGTAAGAAATTAGACTGGAATATTGAACTTTTTAGAGTGAAAAAGTATTTCAGCAAAATTTTAGATAAAGTTTTATAATTACTTGTCATATAAAGCTGCCTGCACCACTTCAAACATTCTAATGCGGCTTAAGGCGATATACTAACTGAAAAAAGACGCTCAATTGCGGAAAAAGACGCGACGTTTTTCTAATTTAGAAGCCTTTCTACTATTTTTCTTGCCGCTTTTCTTCTCGAATCCTCGAATTCTTCCAGAAAGTTGACTTCTCTTCAGAAATCTAATTTATAAATAAAAGTTGATTTAATTTTCCATTGTTCGAATAAATATACTTTTAATTTATGCCTGACGGTTATTTCCGTAGCCGAGGCCAATTGTATAATTCAACGCAAAGTAATTATGTTAATCTAAGCCGATTTCTCAGATAAGATTATTCCCAGGCACGTAGCTGTGGGGGGACTGGGGGGTCCGGAACCCCAAAATTCAGAAGAACCGGAAAAATAGTACTTTTCACACGTTGTTTTGTGCTATTTTTGGCTTGGACCCCCCAAAATTGTTGTTGGACCCCCCAAAATAAGAGGGCCAGCTACGTGCCTGATTATTCCCGAAACCCGAATGCACGTCTTCAATTTAAGTTTATAAATTATAGAAGACCGGCATTTCGCTGGTCCTTTTACATTTAAGCTAAAACGGAAAAAGCTAATTCCTCAACCTGGTAAATTTTAACATTGCCGAAATCGATCACGACGAATGAATGACGACGTTCCAGTTTCTTCGACAAAAAAACAACATAATCGTTGCACCAGCGGGGCTTATCAACGACGGAAATTGATAAGAAACGAATAGGCGATGGCGGAAAAAACCGAGAATTTCCAGACAATCCGGTCAACGAACTAAATTTAGACCAAAAACTTTCAAAAAATGAGTACGACATATGTGCGTATGATAGATAAACTAGAAACTTTTTAGACAGAATTCATCTACCCACCGACTTTTTAAAACACATCCGGTCGGCGCAGTCTACAAAAATCGACGAAACGATGCTCCCTCACGGCCGAAAATTTTACTTTTTGATAAATGGCCCCCTAAAACACGCACGCGCCTGGGCCATACACACACCGCGTCAAATATATGTAAGACCGCACGCTTAGACCCCCAAAAAAATAAACGCGTATATTTTATTGCGCTTAGCTTTTAGCCGCTCGGTGTGCGCTTACATAGCTATCACGTTGTATGTAAGCTTGTGTTTTGCTAACTTAGCTTATGCTTCATTTCCGAAAGAAGCTGTTAGACAAGTGCCTCGGTGTCCGAAAAAAATTTTTCTCAACACCTATTCTAGCTAAAAAGCGCGTTTGGTTTCCGTTTATCACACCTCCATTAAACAAGCGAGAACCTGCCGCGCCGGAAATGCGCGCGTTTTATCATCTTGCGGGCGGATTACTGTACAACGACGAATATTGCGTGGCCCGGGCCATCGGCCGCCGAAAATCGGCCGAAAAATCGCACCGGCCGGAAACAGGCGCGCGGCGGCAGGTAGATGAAATTTTTCGGCTAAATTTCAATCAGCGTTTTGTTTATTACGTGGCGCACAGGAAAGCAGCAAATGATGCGTTGTTCGGGACGGAACAGGATATTTTTTAGTTTGCTGGTCGAAAAATTTGATAGCCTCTCAAATTTTCGATATTTTTTTGTTATTCTCCGAAATATGTATTTTAGCGCCCATGCGTATTTGCACGCGCAAATCTTTTTTACCTGCTTCCGCAGATCGGTGGCCAGATCCAGTATTTTCGTTTGAAGGGGGCCTTCCATAACACGTGGGCGACGGGGGTGGGGTTTGAGGGGGTCCAGACCGTGCTTGGGCAGCAGCCAATTTGGGGGGTCCAATGGGGCCAAATGACTGAAAAATAGCACCAAAAATTTAATTCTGAGGGTCTATAGATTATTGGAGGACTGCTGAATTTTTAGTAGGGTTCGACACCAGATCGTCGCACGCTCACGTGTGGTATGGACCCCCGAGAATCCGGTAGACACCCAGATCATAAAATCAAGTTTTGGCATGTTCCTGGGATTTTAGCCAATTTTACAAGACCCAGATTCCCAGAGCTTGACTGTTGCTCATATACACATTCACATACATCACCACACCTGGGCGTGGGGGGTTTGGGGGGTATGCACCCCCCAGAAAACCAAAATACCCCCCCCCCCAGATATCAAAATACCCCCCCCCCCACAGAATTCAATTTTGAAAATTTTTTCCGTTTTTTTCCGCAATTTTTTGATGCCAATGGATAGTGCTTGATGAGAAACGTCGAAAAATGGTGTTTTTATCGCCATACCACCATTTTTAAGGCCATTTTCTTACCTTGAAAAAAATCTTGCATCCCCCCAGAATTTTCTTGCTGCCCACGTATGCATCTCACCCAAGCCAACTCTTATTCACGCAATCGGGAAAAGCTCCGAAAATTCGTCATTTCCCTGATAAATAATGTTTTCTGTAAATTCAACGACGTTTTTATATTCAGCCAGTGACTTTTCAAAAATTTTTAACAATTTACAAATTTTGTATGAAAGAAGAGCTAAATGTGTCATGATTCACTTAATACTTAAAGATAAAATTTCCTTGAATTTAGGCTTAATAATTGCTAGATCAGAGGTGGACCAATGCTCTATTATCCCTATTCATGCACGCACATTGAGCATTATACACATTTTCCAAAAAACGGCGGAATTTTCACGAATTGTAGCTGAAGAATTACTGAAATTACCCCTTTTTGGTTCGAGAATTATTGTGAAAGTCATAAAATCTATATCGCCTACAAAAAGAGAAATCTAAAAAATAATCAGTAACAAATTGATAAGATATTTAAAAATTATCAAATTAATCAAATAACTAATAACAAAATAAGAAAGAATAATTTGAGAAATTAAAAATTATGCGAAAATTACAAATTCATTTTTTATGTCGTCAACTGCATTGGGTCAACAGGGGACGGACTTCCTCGCCGCATTAAAACCCTCCCTGCTTTCCCGTAAAAAGTTTAAAAAATAAAAAGTCGTCGATTTTGTATGCTTTCAAACGGCCCAGCCTGGATTTATGCTTAGAAAATATATTGCGCATATTATTCGGTAAATATTACTGACTTAGCCAAAAATACTCTGGTCGTATTAATGCATTAAACTCGAGCATTGCTAATTTAAGGAGAAAAATTTTTTTCGTTTTTGTGTCGTATTGATGACATCCTAGAATTACAGTCTCTCCGCCTTATAATTTCATTTTTTCATCGAAATTTTCGTACTACGTATAACACGTGGAAGCGACAAAGCAATTTCTTTTGAATTTTCAAATAGAATGACAAAGATAAAATCAAAAAAATTACAGTTTAATGTGAATACTGTTGTACAAAAATAACGCTGGTCAACATATTTAAACTTTTTGTTTTCATCAGAAACGAAATTGATTGATTCTAGATCAGATTTTCGCGTCAATTCTAAATCTAGCTTTAGAAATTTAGTAGAATATCCAGTTTTTGCGATATTTGCATATTGATGCTTATGCAAATTATGACTTTTGTGTGTAAATATCAAATTAGGAAAGGCAAAGTGTTCATAGTAGGACTAAATCTTAAAACATATTTCTTGCATAATTCCCTCTTAAATTTGAAATTGTTCCTGTAACGTATTTTACTGACTTCGGTAACATTAAATACATAATTTTCATATTTGACGTAGTGTCTTCTTAGTTTGTCTGCCTCTAAATAATTTTGAACTCTTTCGCAAACAATGTTTCGCGCTGATTTTGAATCTGTGTTTTTGTTTTGTGTTAGCCCATTCACTTCTTGAAAAAATTAAAATTTAAAAATGTTTAGAAATTCTGAAGAAAAATTTCTAACGTAAATTAAAAAATTTAAAAACTTTCAAAAGTGATCTGCTATTGACTTCCAACTGCCATTTTGGCCTCAAAACTGTCATTAATTCTAAATTAGCGTAAAATTATGTTAATTGGCATTTTTACGACATTCATCAATGTATGATATTCATTTTGCCTTCTTTTCCTCAGGAAATTTACAGTTTTTTTCCATTTTAGGGGCTAAACCGTCACCACCTGTAAGCATGTCATGATCTGATAGTGACCACGCATGGGTGTGGAGGGTCTGCTGCCCCCTCCCCCCGAAAATTTGGCAGACCCCTAAATCGATAGCCTCTAATTGAATTTTCGGTGCTATTTTTGGTATTTCGCCTCATCGGACCCCCAGAATTTGGCTGCTGCCCATCTATAGTAGTGGCTGTTTTCGAATAGAGCAAGTTGCTATTGCAGAACACCTAAAAGAAATATATAATCAACCTGAATAAGATTTCATGTAATATCATCCGGCTGACATAAATTAAAACGAAAACTCGCCTTGGGTACGAATCGATTACTTGTGATATATTTGATAAGAATTTTTTTGTCTCTCTTTGGAACAGCTGTTAAAATATAGCGTAAATTAATACTTTCTTTCGGTTGCTTGTTTATTTATGCTTCGTAGCTATGTCCGTTAGATTTGCTTTTATTGCACTTCTATTCGCTTATGTGCACTTGTCGTAATCAAATTTGAATAAGTCATATTCACATTTTTTGCCATATTGGCTTTTATTTACGATACACTTTTCTCCATTATTCGAATCAAAGGTTGCACCCATACATCGGCGTTGGGGGTCTGCTGGACCCCAGAATCAGGCAGACCTCCCCCGAAAATCGATACAGCCCTAGAATTGAATTTTTTGGTGCTATTTTTGATAGTTTTGCCCATCGGATCCCCCCAAAGAAAAAATTTGGTTGCTGCCCATGTATGGTTTTACCAAATTGTATCCGTAATTAACTAATCGTGTCAAGGACAGACTCGTGTTCTATATTTAAAATGAGGATATGTGGTTCGGCTAGATTCATTAACTCTATTTTAAACAGAGTTAATTTGGCTAAGACATCGAATCGAGCATAAATATCGAAAGTTAGGTTTTTAATTCCATTTTTAGAATTTAATGAGCAGGTTCTGCTTAGCCTATTTTAGGCATACTTACGAAAAAGATAGTCATAGCAGAACCGCCTTTCCCCCAGAGTGACAACTGACTTGCCGCAAAAGGGCTGCGACCACACGTGGGCGTGGAAGGGGTTTGGGGGATAAGCAAGCACCTTCCTTTAGAACGCCGAATACCCCCAGAATTCAATTTTTGAATATTTTTTTTGTTTTTTTTCCGCAATTTTTTGATGCAAATGGATAGTGCTCGATGAGAACGTTGAAAAATGGTGTTTTTCACCATGACACCATTTATAAGACCATCTTTTGACCTGCGAAAAATCTTGCACACACACACACACACACACACCTACACACACACACACACACACATGCACACGCGCGCGCACACACCCATAATTTTGGTGCTGCCCCCTATGGCTGCGACTTTCCCCCAGAATTGTCAATTTTTCGTAAAAATTAGTAAAAGGTGTAAAAAGCGTGCCTTTTTACGCGTTTTTAGCTCGTTTTTAGCTCTAAAATCTGAATTTTCAGCGCTTCGCACCAGACTATGTTTTGTTTAATCTACTCGGGTTTTTCAAACTTTTTAGACACTTTTTACGCTTTTTTGGTCTAGAAAGAACGAACATTGTACGAAACGTCAAAAAACAGTGTTTGGGACGTGTATTCATCGTTCTTTAGCCCAGAAAGGCACTTTTTAAAAATTTTTTCGGGCCTGCCTGACCCTTCAGAATTCTCATGCTGTACATGTATAATCATAAGGAAAGTAAGTGCGAGGAATTATAAATTTAATTATGTCAGATAGTTAATGTAAAAGATAAATAAATTTATTATGATAACAGATAAATTAATTATGATAAATTAAATTCATGACGTTCACTTAAGCTTAAGTGAGTGAAAACCTTTCCCAATAAAAACAGGAATGATTCGAAATTTATGGATACCGCCGTGTTACTAACTCAATATTGTCTGATGACGTATGACGTCAAATTGGAAATATTACGAAAACTGGACGACACGTAAATGAAGTTTGTTTAGAATGAAATAAATTATCATTGATTTGTTATTTTTACAATCTTTAGTAGTTTCTGGAGCCAGATGAATTTTCCAAAGAATAATGTTTTAGCGAGCAAAGTTTGTATCTGTTCAGTAATTTATTGGAAATTCAAATGAAAAATAAAGGCTGAATGAAAATCATAAACGTTTTATTCAAACGTTCAACAATAATCATACATATCTTAACTTCTGGAGTACACATTGATGAGACGCGCTGAGAGTGTTGGCACCATAGATGCACAGCATGGCTGATCGGGTGGGGCCAGCCGGTCTGGGGGGTGGGGGTTTAAAACTTGAGATTTTCGGGCCAAATTTCCCTTAAAAACTGGTATAAGCGCTAAAATAGCGTTAAAACTACGTTTTTGCACAGATAGTCAATTTGAAACACTTTTGATGAAAAGTTTCAATTTCAATACGTTTTTGGCCTTCATTTTGCCCCATTTTTCCGACAAAATTTTCCATTTTTCCATTCTGGGGCTCAAGACACCCAGACTCCTCCCCACGTGCATGTCTGGTCGGCACCATACATGAGCAGCGACCATATTCTGGGGCCTGGGTGGTGTAAAACTGGTAAAAATCCAAAAAACATGCCGACAATTCAAATTTGGGAGTTTATCGATTTTATCGGGGTTAACCGAACACTGGGTTGGTGGTACAAGCCACCTATGCCCATGTGTGGTTAGCACTAAAAAAAGTAAGTCTTTCAATTCTGGTTGACCCCAGAGAACGGTCAAAAGAGCTTAGAAGTAGTCAGAGACTCAGTTGGGCCAAATTTGCTATGAAATCCACGATGCTGTCAAAATATCTATTGCACAGCAAACACTCTGCGCAATGGCAAGACGGTTTTATTATCATTTTTGCACAAAAATAGATTCAGAATATAAAGATTAGCTCAAATAGTTATAATTTGCGGCAAAGGCAGATAAACTGGTTTTGCTGATCTACATATCTAAAAGCAAGTCACCACGTAATTCCTAGCTTTCATGCTTCTATGGGATTAACCCAAAACACTTACTGAAAAACATTTGCACTACTCTGCCCAGCTCTTATTTGCAAACTACGATTCTGATTAGTCTGTTTCACACAAGTTTAGGCATATATGTTAAAGACTATGTCAGACACTAAACCGACAGATTGCGATTATAGCATTGATTTGATTTAGTAATGATCGTAATCCGTCGGCTTAATTTCGAAAAAATTCTCAAATTTCATGCCAAAACTTATGTGAAACACTCTATTGTAAGAGGTTAGTTAATAATTTGTGAATTTCGTCTAAAATGACGAAGGAGTGCGAGGGCTGATATATATTTTAGATAAGTACGTACATAGTTTAAAGATGACTGAAGCCGTTAGTTTCGAGGCGGAAACAAGCTAGATACTCTTAACGGTTTTTATGATATATCTTTATTTCATAATCCTTCCTTGCTCTCTGATATCATGCTAATTTCGATGAGGCGGTACATGCCCCTCCTTTCCCAATCAGATAAGCTACTGCATTTCACGATATGATTTAAAACATGCGATTCTTATAAGAGCATTTCTAATTATCTCTAAATTAAGCTCAAGTGAAGCTTCTTTCAAGTTGAATTATGTTACGCTAAACAGAACTAGACAGATTTAGTCCCGATTTGAAGCTTTATCAAATCTGCCCGTCAACTTGCAAAATTAGCTCGCTATGCTTCTGAATTTGCTTGGTCGCTCTTCTGAACTGCCCGGCTGCGCTTCTGACGCGCTTACATACGTATTAACCCGCACATTGCTTTCAAAGCATTCACTACACCATTTAATTAGCATTTTCAAGCTTACGTAAACGACTAAACGCGATTTTATGCTGCTTCAAGTAGTAGTGAAGTGAGATGTTCTCCACACGTCGAACTGCATGGTAAGCTACAGTAGTTCGGATGCAAAACGAAATATGTGTAGGTACATATATGCTAATTAGATAGACGTTATCCAGACGAATAAATCTTTTAACCGCTTACCACCACCATTCCGTCCGCTTTTTCAGCGTTATCACTTATCGTCGCATTGGCCTACTGTAATCACCTCCCTTCATAAAAATTATCCTTCAAAGAAATTTCCACTCACGCATTTTCGCGTTTTCTCAATAAAATTTAACTTTTCGAATTTTTCCAAACAACTGCCGTCGCATCGACGCAGCCGACGAACAGAGTGTGAGCGTAATATAACGCGCTCATACTAAGAATCGAGGTAATAATGGCCCGTCAAGTTCGTGTTATTTGCTAAATACATAAGTGTACATTAAAAGTAGGTATATTCTCCGGATATTTCGTCCATACTATGCATTAAGTTTTAGTAAAATATTAGAAGAGGTGCAGGCAAGACAGGTAGGAGAAATGCGAAATCGAAGAAAAATAGAGACTTTGGACGTCGGGCGTTTCGCTCGGTGATATGTTTATATTTAGAAAAGTCGACGTTGTCGCTGTCGCCGTGACCATGCTGCTACGCGAAGTTTTGACTCTAGCCTTCCAAAGTAATTTCTAGTAATTTCTAGGCAGTAGCTAAAAGTCGCCTCTATGTAAAGCTCACGCGCAGTTTGCAATTAATTGGCGCAGTTTAAATAAACGCATTTCTGTTGATACACTCGACATTTCACGTTGCACCTTACCGATGCCTTTAAGCTTTATTATTACACTAGCGATTGGAATAAATGCGAGTTTGCATACGCTCCTACTCGCTATAAATCTATAATATTGTATACATACGTACGTACATATAAGCCGGCTAGCTAATACAAACGCAGTACGTACGAACATACCTGAGCTTGCATGCTTGCATGGGGCTTATTTTCCGAACGAATGAGAAGCCGGAGACGAGTTTGTGCACCTGTCACCTATAATCACATCTTCAAACATCGGCCAAAGTTTACGTATTGTGGTCCACTTGCGTTCCTATACATTGGGCGGACGGCGGCCATACCTGTTTAATTTTTCACGAAATGAACGCGCACTCGGACTCAATTTCGGGCTTTCCCCATTCAGCTTTTTACAATAAGGTGAACACGTCACATGCGCGCCCGTGTGTTATTTACCAGCTTTAAAGCGGACGCGTTGAGAGTGGGGAACCTTAACGCTTTTATGCAAAGAAGTCCGAATAAACATTAAGTTAGCAACGAAACGACTAGAAATATTTCAAGTAGCAAGTGCCTAAATGCTTTTACGTTCGTGCGTATATCGTAGGTTGTAAAATCACTGCGAGGATGCTGTTCCGGTAGCCGAAATTCCGCCCACTTCGCCTAATAATGATACCAGACAAGCCCGGTATCTATCCGATTGGTCGAATAATTTTCTAGGCGTGTTTATCGACGACGTTACGTCAGTATTTTTGTTTTTATTTTTTGACTTATTCGACAAAAGATAGCGGCGTGGGTTGTTAATAATTCTGGATTGAGCATCACTTGTAGAAGCTCAAAGATTTATAAAAGGAGCTGCCCGGTCGTTACTTAGCCACATTTGCCATTAGTTGTCGTACTGTAAGCAGTCGCGATACGTTTAATAAGCTCCTTCGTTATTTCGGGCAATAAATGGCGACAACGAAGAAGAAATCCATTTTCGAAGGTTTGTTTTAGGTTTTGATTTTCGAATTCGGATGCATCGCGGCTCAGCGATCGTTCCTACGTACATGAATTATTTGTGCGAGTCAATTATATCAATTTTTAAATTTGAAGCAATTCGTCGAATTTCAATTCACTTTTTTTATTTTTCATGATTAAAGAAAAATCATGCAGTATTATTTCGCAAGGTGCTTAATTTTGACTTTTTTATTTTATTGTTATGAGGTTTATTCGAGCTTGGCTTAGACGGGGTCTAGACTTCCGTTTTACTGTCCCAAATGTGAGATTTACATTAGATTATTTGCCATTTATTTAATTATTTATTTTATTCTTCATTTAGTCCAAGACATTTTCGTCTTTCTTGGATTTAAAGTCCTTCACTGTATTTTTTTGGGAATGAATTATTCTTTTGCGAATTAGGACACCTGCACGCGTTTGATTTCGAATAACGATATGTTTTAAATCATAAACTTTGATATTGTGTCCTTATGTATGTCTTCTGAAATGTTCAAATTTTTTATAAGAGCAAGCGATTGATGTGAAAGTTGAAGCTTTAGTAGTGTCCGCAATGGAATATATCGGCCAGAAGATTTACAAATAGAGTTTTAATGATTTTTTCTTTTTTAGTACCATTTACATTACTCAGATTATGCAAATAGCTTTATAGCTTTATCAGTAAATAAAAACCCATGAAAACTTATATTCTAAGGTTTATTTTCAGTTTTATTCTGCTGTTTCTCCTATAATTTGGTGGTGAAGTGTGACAAAACTGGTTTCGTCCAAATTTTGAAGCTATTCTTAATTTAAGCAGCTTCCAGCTTCACAGCGTTGAGGCATTTCTCACAACTTTAATCGCACCCCCTTTTTCTACTAGATACAAACATTCAGATTCCCCAAAATGAGTAATTTCATTTTAGCTTACCAATAGTGATTTTATTGATATACGATAAAATTGGTTTACTTTGTAATAAATTGCAGTTTTATCTTGCTTTTTCTAATAAAGTTTTCAACTCAGATTTTTTGATGTTGAAATCCAGGCAAACTCAAGGATCTTGAGAAATTCAGAAGTGAGAAAGGAAAATTCAGTGGGAAAATAAAGAAAGAGTAGTCAAGAAGGGTTTTCTAAAACGGCTTCAAATCGTTCTCAGTCCGAAGAACTGACATCTAGACCTTCCGCGCAATATCTCAACGTGCTTGTACGCCCAGTTCACTTTTAATGAATTGAAAATGGCGATCGGATCCAGAATTTTAAAATGTATAACTTTTGTCTTTCTAAGCATCTGCAAACAATTTCTTGCCCGGTCGACCTGCTATTTAGAATAAATAAAGCTTTATAGAGCTTATATCATTCATCTAATCATTTCTGGAGTCAATCTGACCGGATGTAACTAGTAAATTTGCCTTATTTAATTGAAAAAACAGGTATCCGATTCATTAAAAGGTGATAATTTTTGAGAACTTGATGTCATGATATTTTCGGGAATATACATAGTCTCTTCGGACTTGTCACACACGTACGTCGAATACTGCATAACATCTTAGCTAAATGACGGTTTTTGAATTTTACTAGTTTTTATCCAAGCGCTTCGACCGCCTGCGATTTTCAGTCACACGCACATATTTTTATAAAAGTCCTAAGCATTGCAAAATCCTCTTTAATTTAAAAATGGTTCAGAGATGTGTGAGCTATTTGTAACGCAAGATACATTAATTGCGTCAATTTCCAGATCTCCTTCTATGCGCAGAGCAAAGAAAGTTGAACACTTGTGCAACATTAAGACCTTTTTTATCAATAATTGAATAATTAATTGTGGCAGCTGCTTTTATGACACCTGTTTAGTAAACATTACATGAAAATAATTACAAGTATGTAATGCTTTTGCATTTTTCGGTACTAATGAGTTTCTCTTGATTTTGACGGAGACAGCTGTAGAACTAAAGACGATGCGACCAGAATGTGCACAGGAGAGAGTTTGGGGTATACACCTTAGGAGAATCTATGCAAAATTTTCTGAGAAAAACGCGGCAAAAATAGGACCACAAACAAGGTTGTTTTCCAAAAATTGTTGAAATCGGCCAGGAACTGTCGAAATTGTAGTTTTTAAACTATTTTAACGTTTGTGCCAATTTCTTGCCATTCTAGCTCAAAAACTCCCCGATCACCCCCAGACGCCTTGTTATGCATTTATCCATAATTTAATAGCTAGTGATTAGCACCGAATTTCGCGGAGTTATTTTGGAACACTTTTAATCACGCATTCAGTATATATCATTGCTTATTTAAGTAATGCAATGAAATATTAAATCTGATTTGTGCATTTTCTTATCTAAAATTTTAAATGGTGTGAAAGCGAATCAGTTCATTTTTCATCATTTCCGTGTACTTGGAAAAATTAGCGACTAATTTAAGGACTTTCCGACTTTGTAGAAAAGTAACTAATGTCAGAGCTGCGTGTTTTGGTGAGAATGGACTGCTTGCTGAGAGTTGTTTTTAATTGTCTGCTATTTAGGAATTTATTCAAAGAATACTTTTTATGCACTTATACTAAGCTAGTTTTAGCTTAAAAATTAAACCAAAATTTTAAATTTGCTCTTCTAGACTTGTATGAAGAGAGTACAAAAGCTTTTGTTCGTGCTGATAAATTGATTTTTTCGATTACTTTGAAGACTTGAGACTATCACAGATGCTCGAAAAACTAGGCTTCATAATGGAAATTGTCAAAAAATTGAGTATTGTTTATTAGCTCAGAGCTTAGCTACCAAACTTCTTTCATATAGGGTCAGCTATCACTACCCTGCCAGTAGCGTATCTAGGATTTTCTTAGGGGGGCCGAACCCATACTTTTCCTTAAGCAGTCAAAAAAAGTCCGAAAAATCGCCCTTCACGTACGGAATTGCGTTTTTTCGGAGTTTTACGTTGACTATTTTTAATTAAAATCACGTTTGACGGAACATTTTTTTCAAAAAATTTAAGAATTTTCGACAATCTCTTTGACATTAGTGAAAATTCAGAGCGAAGCACCGGAAATATGAGTAATTTAGGCGGAAAGACATTTAGGAGCTTGATTTACTGCTCGATTTGCTGTATTTGCAGCATTTGACACGGAGCGTCGAAAATTTTAAATGGCTTTTATGTCGCCAAGAAAGTAAATAAATGTCATTAATAGGTATAATCCGCCGGAAAAATTTGAGAAATTATGATCACTGACGGCCAAAAATCATTGCAAATTCATTCTTTATTTCGCCAGCTATTTTTGGCCGTTGGGGGAGGGACGCCCTTCCCGCCCCTTCAATCCTCCCTGCTGAAATCTGTCGATAATAATCGAAGTCGGGTACTTATTTGTTCACCTTATACTGAATGAAGAAAAACATCGGCGTGCTTATTATTAAAGTAAGAGTGTATAAGTTATATTAAGTAAAAGTAGTTGAAAAACATTCTCAGCTAGTGATAGTCTGTTGACATACACGTATTAACGGTACGTGCGATGTGATGCTTTTTCGCATGATTATTACTTTTTAAAGTTGTTTTTCAGTTAGCTGAAATGCGACGTATCAGGCACTTATCGTTATAACTTGTTTTTGATCTCTGTGTTATACGAGAATGAAGGACAATAATAAATCTACAGGAAAGTCGCTAGTTCCATCGTTGGAGCAAGGACTGATGAAGGGGGCCAGAGCAGCCGTCCCCCATTCACCCAACATAGCGAGCGAGATAGAGAATGCGTATATATGCATTTGCCAATGTGTTCTATTTATTCATAGTTTTTCAGATTTATACTTAACGATTGCATTTATTGACTTTTCTCAGAAGTCTAGATGTTTTTGCAAAAAAAATAGTTCAGTAAGCATCGAGAATTAATCCTTCACATCTTTTGGACAAAAAGTATAACGATTTTTGATCCTAATTATGTCATTTTAGCGAAGGTTGAGAAAATCTTTGGCCCGTTTGCGCCGAACCCTAATAAGATTCGTCATTTGCTCTAAGAGTATGATATGAATGCAGGGCATCAAGTGGGTTTTCAGTAAGTGCTGCCGTTCTTCGATCGAAATTTTTTTTGGAATTTCCGGCGCTTGCTCCCGCTTTTTTTGGCTAATATAAACGGTTTTAATAAAAGTCAGGCACTAGAATATGGCGATATAACCCCACTGTGCAAATAAACTGTTTATGCGTTTTCTGCATCATCTTTTAATTTAAAATACAAAAATCTTGGACTCGCCACTACATGTGTGCGCGGGGGTTACTCTGAGAGGGTTTAAACCCCTGGTGCCCATTCGTTTCTTCTTAGAAATCCAAGTCCCAGGTCTCAAATTTCCAAGACTTAGGTTTTTCCTGTCTCATCTGCTCGCTTAAGACTTCATTGACGTTATTTTGAGTTGTCGGTTACACTGCTTTATTTTTTGTACGAGACAAAGATTTTGAGGCTCGTACAAAGATTTTCGGAGCCATCTTTGTACAATGTACAAAGACTTTTTGGGGCAAAGTAATAGTAATTTTAACGTTTTTTGGAGTATTTTTCAGCAAACTTTCTAAAAATTTTCGGCGCTTCGCGCCGAGTATCATAATTACATTCTATTTAGCTCCAAGCGCGGGCATTTAACTCTCCAAAATCTATCTGTTAGCATCTTTGTACAGATTGAAGCATCTTTTACATCTATTTCCACTGTTTTATAAAGATTTTATGCAGAAAAAAGAACTATTAAACAACTTTTCACTGTTTTCTGCCGTTTGAAGATAAAAATTGACTCTTTTATCTTTGCGTTGCATTAAATTCATAAGCAAATTGGTGTCTATTATGAGATTCAGTCAGCACATTGCAACCGCTTATTATTTATAATTGTGTAACACAAGTCATTTTTACTTGCTGAGTCGAATTTTATGTGTAATTTCAATCTAAGACTCATGAAAATTTTGGCGTTTCGGGCCGAACTAATATAACCAGCTGAATATAGGACAAAGTTACACCTTTTGCGAAGCGTGCGGGTCACTGATAACAATCTAGTAGTATGTAAAAATGTGTACATTCAATTGCATATCTATACGTTATATGTACAAAAAATTTTTCGCTCGTACAAAGACTTTTCCGGAGATCTTTGTACATGTACAAAGAGGCTCGTACAAAAAAAAACAGTGGTCGGTTATCTTTTTAAGTCTACGTTAGTAAATTTCAAGTTTACAAGTTTCGGAGGTCTTGAAAATTCCAAGTCACCCTTAGTAAATATTTAAAGTTCATTGAATTGCTTTAGTTACTATAAATATACACGGTCCTTCAAACTGATCAATATTATCGTCGCCGATATATGCATAATGCATGACCGCTTTGGGCAGCTGAAAGTTGGAAAAATCTGTCAAATTATATAGAAAATTAAAGATGTAGAGCTAATTTTTAAAAACCTGTTAATTCTGGGGAGGGGGTAGCAAATTGTTTGCGAGAAGCCAAAAACTTTATTGCTTTGCGTGAAACCCTCTCCCTCGACCCATCAACATCGATCAGTGGCGTACCCAGGATTTTCCTAGGGGGCGGTGCGGTACGCACGTGGGCAGCAACAAAAATTCTGGGGATGGGGGGGGGGTGCTAGATTTTTCAAAGGTCAAAATATTGCCTTAAAAATGGTGGTATGGCGAAAAAACACTATTTTTCGACGCTCCTCATCGAGCACTATCCATTGGCATCAAAAAATTGCGAAAAGACGAAAAATTTTTAAAAATTGAATTCTAGGGGGTATTATTTTTGGTTTCTCGGGGGGTTGCAAACCTCCCAAACCTCCCCCAGGCCCAGGTGTGGTGCGGTACCCTAACTTTTTCAAAAACAGTCAAAATTGGTCTAAAAATTTTCCCTCTTGCGAAATAGCGTTTCTCGGCGTTGTACGTTGCCAGCGTTTTTATCAAAAATCGCTCTCTAAAAAAATTATCAAAAAATGTCTATATTTAGTGCTGAGAAAATATTAAATTGCTTTGACTTCAGCGAAAATCAAAATCGTGGAATTCAGGAGGACGGAACGTCTAGAAGCTCGAATTACTGCTCAACTTCATGCATTCGTAGCATTAGGCGCAAAATGTCGAAAATTTTCAAAAGTTATGCCTGAAAATAGAAGCAAGCTATGTTGAAGCTGCTTCAGCTCTTAATAGTTTAACAACCTATTCCTTGAGCGAACATGTTGCTTTACAGATTGCTAAGAAAGTTTATAAATGCCATTAATAGGTATTATTAGGCGCGAAACGCCGGAGAAATTTGAAGAATCATTATCACTAACGACCGAAACTCATTTAAAATTACATATCCATTCTTTATCTCGCAAACTATATTGGGCCGTGGGGTGGCCGCCCCCCTAAATCCGCCCCTCTGTACAGTCGCTTCAGAATTATACCTGAAATCAATTCTAGACGTGTTGCATTTGGCCGGTGTCGAAAAATTACAACCGTCGGTGACTAACGCGACGCCATCGACCGACTTTACATCGAATCAAAACGTTCCTCCGGGTTACGGTGGCGCTATTAATAAATGTTTGAGCGAGGATGGATTCTCGCCTATGGTAACGACTACGAGTTCGACCCCAGAAAACAACGGCGCCTACGCGAATATGATCGACCCGGGCGCCCAATTGCACCCGAATTACCTATTTGGGCCGTTTTTGTATTACTGTAGCGAACAGTACCGCGCCGCCGCGTTGCTCAATCAAACTTTTCTACAGTACGCCGCCGCCGATTCGAATGCGCCGGCGATCGCGCCGCGCGATTCCAATATGGTGGCGCCGCCGCCTCTGATTGATAATAGGCTATTTAGCGGCGGCGCCGCCCTGCGATACAGTACGCCGCCCCTTTGCCGACGTCGATTTTTCCGTCGTCGGCGTTCGTCGCGGACAAGTTGCGGTGCTGCGGCGGCGGCGTCGTCGACGTAGTCGACGGCAAGTCGATTCTTAAGTCGCCCGTTCGCGTCGAGACCACTTTAGCTACAGTAGGCCGCGACAGGCGGCCTTCGACGAAGCGGCACGACTTGGATCTGGCCCAAAAAATTAACGGCTTTTTCAAATTTTCCTGCCACGACGCGATTGGCGGGAAAAACGCCGCCAACGTTAATTTCGCCGACGCCGCCGTGCGCAAAAAACCGCCGCCGCGCTTTCAGTGCTCCGAATGCAATCGGAGCTATTCGACGTTCAGCGGTCTTTCGAAGCACAAGCAATTTCATTGCGCGTCGCAAACCAAAAAGCAATTCGGATGCAAATACTGTGATAAGAAATATTCTTCTCTTGGGTACCTACAAAATTTATATACTGCGACAAAAATACAAAAAAGTTACTAAACTAGCGGCAAAAATGACGACTTTGGGGTCCGTGCGTTTCCTTTTTTATAAAAAAATATTAAAAATATGAAAAAGGGGTGATATTAGCATAGCTCGAGGCTACCTTTCCGGACCCAAGGACAAATCTGAGCAATTAACGTGGATTGAATATATTGAAATGTAAACGATTTCCGGTTTTTAAATTAAATACTTATGATCTGTTATCACTGTGGTTTTCGAAAAAGGCAATGTTTCCAACTCCGTGAGTATTTTACGAACACGGGAATGCCCTCATTCCTAGAAAATAAATTTTTTAATGAAAAAATGCAGATCTTGTAACTTAATTCTTTTCTTCAAGTTGCATCGATTCAGAATGATAAATCACTATCTTAATTGTCATCAGGAGTGAATCGGAAATGATTTAAAAAGGCGCATTTATTCTTGATTTCATGGAATGGAAAAATTGGTTTCATTAAAATTTTTTACTTTGATTAGTAGCATAAAAATAACAAAGTTATTCTCAAATACATATGTCTTCACGTGAAGTTGAGGGAGTAATAAGGTCGGCTCTAGAAAGTCAAAGGTAAAGTTAGGCTGATGTTATTAATTTTGGCGAAAAGACGGCACTTTTCAGGCAAAATATTGGTGGCGTCTGCTTCATAAACAATTTGATCTTCCTCGAAACTGCATTACATGCACCCGGACTTATGCATTCGTCACATGCTGATGAAGCCTAATTTAGCACTATCCCATACTAATTAATCCTCAATATTCTCGTAATCTTTTGTTTTAAAACGGAAATAACAGATTAATTTAAGCTATGAAATTTCGAATTTGTTCAATATTGCTGATTGAATAATATCGAAAAATTAAATCGAGCGCTCACATAGAGCAGCGACCAGATTCTGGGAGTCCGATGGGGCGAAATTTGCTAAAGATAGTACCAAAATCCAATTTTGTGTGGATCAATTTATTTGTGCGGGTCTTTCAGACTCATCGGAGGGTCCAGACAATTCCCCTCTCACGCCTAGCTACCAATTTACGTTTTGCATTCAAATTAAATCATTATTATTTGTTTGGATCAGGGCTATGAAAATGCATATACGAACACACACTTTACCGTGCAAATGCGAGATTTGCGGCAAAGCATTTAGCAGGCCGTGGTTGTTGCAAGGTCACACGAGGACACACACTGGACAGAAGCCTTTCAGGTAGACCTGATAATTCTCTTCAGAATAAATTGTCAACGTAAATCAATCTCGATAAAGTGCTATTGAAATTTTCCAATAATAAAGCGATATTGAAATTACCTATTAACGAAATGAAGTCGAAGATAAATTGAAATTTTATTTGCCTCAGGCACTGGCGTCTGACTTCGAAGGATAGTGAATTCATTGTCCTTCACTAATTTTACTGGTTATCACTCGCATTTCTAACGGATGTGAGCAGGAATTTTCGTTAGTAATTCTACCAAATTGTTAAATTTGGAAATCCAGCTTAATCAATGGTGAAAATCAAATCGTACAAATCGCACATTGTATACTTCAACTTAACTGACATTGAAATAGTAGGAATAAGTTCGCCTAATTAAAATTAAAATCTATTTTCAGAACGATTTCCTCACGAAAATCTGACGCGTTTCTAAGATACGATTGAATAGGATTCAGGCCACTTTTAGTATTTAGTGTTGATATGCGTTTCATTTGTCTGATGTTTGCTATTTTTGGTTTCTTTTTTTAATTAAGCGTCGTAGATAACGTAAAACTCCTGGACAAAGAGAAAGTGATTGTCAATTTCGGCTATCTGCAAGTTCTGAATTTTCGTGGGGACGACAGAAGATAAAAATAGCTCTTCATTAGCCTGCCTATTTGAGAAAAGACACAAAGCAACGGAAATTTTAGTTTTCGATGAAAAACTGGATAAAATGCGATGAAACTAGTACATAATGCGTTGCAAAGCGATACGATTCTCGTTGCATGTAAAAAAGCAAGGCAATAAATGTCAGTAATAAAAACATAAAAATCTGAGAAATCTCGCAAACTGTCGAGAAACATTATGGGCATGATAACCCCTTTAATCCATTCCTTGATCATCCGATTTTTAACATTTGTATAATTCTGAGTTCGAATTAGGCATTCAATACAGTTAGAGTGCTTGGAAAAAAGCATGGCTTGATTTGTTGCTGCATTACTCTTCTGAAATTTTAGCATTTTTAATTTCTCATCTATGCGGCTGTTGTCTTTCCCGGGGTTTATATTTTTATTTAGTTCCATCCTTTTTGAATTTTGTTATCATGTCATTTGCATAGGTGTACAGTCTGGCCGATATGGGAGGTCAGCCGGTCTAGGGCGGGGGTCAAAAATAGTGTTTTTGGGATAAAATGACCTCCAGGTATAAGCGCTAACATAACGTTTAAACCACATTATTACAAAGTTTCTGGTCAATTAAAAGCTGGAGGAAATTATTCGATTTTGATCCATTTTTGACCTTCATTTTGCCTCATTGTCCTCAGAAAGTTTCCCATTTTTCCATTCTGAAGGTCTCGACCACCCTCCAAACTCCCCAGTTGCCTGTCTGTCCTATAACAATCGATTAGGTGCGCGATTCTTTTACTACCATTCTTTTGTTTTTTATTATATCCAATTTCTTTTGTTTTTTCTTGTCTTTTATAAAACACGCTTTCCTAGCACAAACTGTGATAAAAGGGCATTAAGATTTGAAGTTTTATAAGACCAATGCACGAACACTGTACAGTAATCTGAGATGAAAGCTGACTGATTGCATTACAGAAAAGTTTATTTGATCAGCTAGATTAAGTGAGTATTATATACCGTCAGATATAAGTGCGTTCAAACGTATTGTAGATGCGTATAAAACTCCGTTACCTGCGTTTTATCCTTTATAACAAAACAGTGAAGGATTGAAAATCTTAAGCAGGTTAAAAGGCTGTTGATTTAAGCAGAACGGCTTCTCAACTTCGCCTACTGTAGCTAGATAAGCTAACTTGTTAGAGAAAACTGTAGTCAATCAATTCAAGTGCATTTGCACTATACCGTCAAGGAAAGCAGTGCCTTTCCCTTTATTAACGGAGTCGAAAATATATGCTTCACGCACGTGAATCAGTCTTATGTAAAAGGTTACCGTATTTTTAGAAGAAACGTGTCAAATTTTACTGAACTTCTTCTAATAAAAAACAACACGAGACATACGCAATTTTGTACTTCTAGCCCTTTGCAAAAAGGAAAATCAATCGGCCGACACTTTTCCAAAAGGAATTTTTTCTACATTTTTTATTGTTTTTTAAATGTTTTTACTAGAATGGCGAAAGTAATGGCCATAGAAACTTTAGCACTATCAAAGTCTCTGTTAAATAAGCCTGAAAAGCGTCATCAAGCTAACCTCTACAATTTTACTCACTCTTAGCTAAATAAAGAATGAGACAAGAAGCGGAAGAAATTGGCCGGACATTAGTCGCATTAATGCATGCGTCTGAGCTGACAAAATCTAATATGATAGAAAACATAAGTCAAAGAAATGTCCCGATTTCAGAAAGATAACCACTCTAACTTTAATGAGGCTTAAGTCCTACTTGTTAAGCATGACTTGAGCGTGAAAAAATTAGGCCTAGCTTCAGGATCTCTTTTGACCTTTGAGTTTCCAGTATTTTCAATACGTTGGGGATAAGCCTCAGGCCAAACTTACTTTGGCTCATGTGTGACCTAAACTCATTATTTTCTTAGACAATCCTTGAGAACATGTTAGATATTACATATGATTATTATTGTTATCAATAATATTATTCATTATTATTATTAGCATTATTATTATTAATGTTATTACTATTATTATTACTATTATTATTATTATTATTATTATTATTATTATTATTATTATCATGTTATTGCTTTATTATATATTACTATTACTGTAATTATATAATTATAATAATAATAATAATAATAATATTATTATTATTATTATTATTATTATTGTTATTATTGCTCTTACTATTATTACTATTATTATTATTATCATTATTATTAATTATTATTATTTTAAATGTTACATATTACAGATCTAACATCAAATGCTAAATTATTATTCTGAAATTAAAATTTTCCGGATTTCAGCGGCATTTTGTCCGTTATCAGCAAATATTTAAGAGCGCACGTGGGCGAGGTGGAAGAATTTAGGGGTTAAGGTTTTCCTATACTCCGATTAGACTACCAGACCCCAGAATTGAATTTTTGGCATTTTTTGTGATTTTTGGCAGTTCTGCAGCACCTAGACCCTATTTAGCTACTGCCCATGTAAGTTAGAGAGTCATTTAGACTTTTTTAATGCTTAAAGGCAAATTGAAAAAGTATGCTAGCCGTTTTTTAGGAAGCTAGTCGCAATCGAATGATTATCAGGTCCCATATTACAGAAAAATGCCGAACAAAAAGACTATAAATAGTCTTTTTCTTGCGACTTGTGCCGATGTTTGATGTTATTGGCAATTCGGACACATGTTAATATGCCTGTTTTATCTACGAAGCGCGTACTTAGCTCGAATTATTGTTTTATTTTTCCATTTGAAGCTTACTGTACTTCCTATTCGTTACAGTCATCAGATTTTTGTACAATAGCAGTATTACCCATATAACGAATTAAGTCTGCAAAATTATTTAAGTCATATGAAACACGAAAGCTATTTGACACATGATATAATGGGAGACGAAAAATGAAAATAGATATAAGCAGAAAAAAACAAATTGTTAACGAAAAGAAAAAACAGTTGAACACGACTATAAATTTGTCGCATTTTTAAATTTTCCAGGTCATTATCATCATTTTACTGGAGAGGTTTGACCTTTTTGCTAATATAGTCTCTAAAATGAACTAAATGATACATATCTCCTTTTAACAAGTGATATTTTCGGGTTTCTGTTTCGAACCGCAAAAGCCCTCTTACGGGCAAAAACGCACGTACAAGACTTTTTCAACATTCAAGTGAGAACAAAAGTTTCAAGACCTTTCCGTTTCGATGACCGGAGGGTAAAATAAAGCCTTTCTCGCTATTGCCGAATCAAAAATGAAATCACTCTCGTCCTGCTTGCTTTTAGTCACAAACTAATTCTTTAGTTTTCGTCATCGGAAATGGCGAATCGCCACATAATCTAGAGATCATAAATGGCAGTGTGATGCACAGCATGGCGGTTCTGGGGGTCATCCGATTTTGGGAGATTAGTCAAAGAGCTTTTTTTAGCTAAAATGGCCTCAAAATTATAGCTCAAAATAGCGCAAAAATTATGTTAATAAACAGTTGATGATAATTTTCGAGCAATTTTGTAGAACATTTTTGATTTTTATACGTTTTTGACCTTTATTTTGCCGTATTTTTTACAGAAAACTTTCTGTTTTTTCATTACGCAAAGTCTAGACTTTCCAAACCACCCCTCTACCATTCCTGGCACCATACACGCTTATTGGGTTTGGAGTTCTAGACCAAATATGAGCCGCAGCCTAATTTTGGGGGATATGAATGATGTAAAAGCGGGCAAAAATCCCAAAAAAAACGTCAAAAAATTTGATTCTGGGGGTCAGTCAATTTCTAGGGGTCTGCCAGATTCGAACGAGATCTTAACCACCAAATCCCTCCCTCTCGCCATGCCCATGTTTTCTCCAGACCCCCAGAATGGAAAAATTGAAAATTTTCTGTGAAAAGTGAGGTAAAAAAGGCTATGAAGCAATGAAAAGGAAAAATTTTCTTCGAGAGAGCTTGAACTTGACCTAGAAGCTGTGGATTAGCGTAGTTCTAACGTCTATTTAAGCATTTCTGTACATCAGTTTTTGACGTCATATTGACCCAAAAATGCTTAATATTCGACCTAACAGACCGGCTGGCCTTCAAACCGGTCATGCTGTTCATCTGTGATAGTGAGTTGTGAAAAGGAACGCATCTCAAATTTGTAAACTACTGTACTCCAGCGCATCAAAAGCAATGTCCTGCATACGTTTTTGTAATTTACGCATTCGCATGAGTGATTTGTCAACTGTTCGGCACAATCCGATGCACCTAGTGTTGCAAAAGATAAGGATTTTTTGCAAGATAAAAGATAAAGTTGAAATTTTAAAAATCTAGAAGATAAAGATAAAGATAAAGATAAAGTGTACATATGTAAAATATGGTCGCCTGGACCCAGGAGAATGATGTTTCTGAAGTGCAATAAACATGAGTGGGTGATGTAAAGTAGCCAACTGAATGCCCTAATTTTTACATCTGAGATCAAAGAGGTGATAGGCATTAAGCACACATAAATGTAGGTTTAGGGGTTTACCCGCGGTATCTGACTGACCCACGTACTACTACTGCTGACAGACAGCAAGTCACTTCTTTCTTTTCACAAGCATCAAAACCCTGCTCTTTGCGCCTGTACAAAGTATAGTCGCAACAGTTATTGATTTTTTCAAACTTCTCTGTTTTCTAGGCTTGGACTAAGATTAACGTGTGTGCTAGTAGTAGTACTCCCGCTTAGATCGGTATCACTCCCGCTTAATTAGGTTGATATACAGGCATTAGTTTGGGCCGCATGCCATAGGGTTTGAACAATCGTTTTATTTTCTTTTCTTGTATTGCTATAAAACTTGAATGCGCCTAAATGTATTTCACGTCAAATCTGCATTTTGGATTACGTGCTAACTTATGTACATACTTTATCTTTTTCGCAAGATAAATTCCTATCAAAAAGATAAAGATAAAGATAGCCTGTGATTTTTCCAAAAGATAAAGATAAAGATATAGATGAAAAATCGTCAAGATAAAGATAAGATATCTTTATCTTTATCTTGCTAAAAAGATAAAGATAAAGATATCTTTTACAACACTATGGATTTTGTGTACAATCTCCACAGCTTATTTTAGCTTATCCATATGAGCTGCAATAATCAAACTTTACATAAACATCGCTCATCTCATCTACATGGTATCTAGCTCAAAACGTCTAACACTTCACTTTAAATTAAAATTTATTTTATTCATTCAGTTTACAATATGTGATAAATAGCGCTTAGTAACTCAGTTGCTCCTAATCGATTCACTACAGCTCAAGTTTAAATCTATTCTGTCATGGTTGTTGCCCAAATTGTATTTTGGTTTAATTTTTCTGCTTTATTGTTAACATTTAATTAGCTTGATATTGTTTCTTATGGTACAATATTAATCGTGAGTGCTCGCGCGATTATTTTCAACGATTTTGTACGAATACCTACGTAGGTTTCAAAGAATAACGTTTATAGTAATATCATATAGTTTAAACTGAAAGAATTAAGCTATTCACATAACTAAATCTTAAGTAGAAGCGACTGTTCACCATGTAATAGTTTTGAAAAATGAGCTTGCAAAGCGAGAGTTGTAAACAAGAGAAAATATACCATTAAATTCTCTTCATAATTTAATGGCATGTTTAAACTTTAAGTTTCTCTTGTTTACAACTCTCGCTTAGCAAGCTCATTTTTAAATCTTAAGTGTTGCAAAATGCATCAGGTATACCATGAACAATGCGTATGTAGGGTTTGGCTACTGCTGCTCGACTGGATCGGCCAAAAATCGTTGGGGGAATATAACACAGGATCTCACAACGTTTTTAGCCCGTCTTACTGTCATCCCAATTACATACATTAAAATAAAATTCTTTTTTGTTTCAGTTGCCCAAATTGCGGCCGGGCTTTCGCTGACCGCAGTAATCTGCGGGCTCATTTGCAAACGCATTCGGACGTAAGAAAGTACCGGTGCAAAAATTGTCAAAAAACCTTCTCTCGCCTTTCATTGTTGAATAAACACGAAACTAATGGTTCGTGCTCGGTGCAACAGGGTCGTCCAAAAGTCTAAAATTTATGTGTAAATTTGTCTTATTTTTAGTCGCTCGATTTGATCGATGCTCACGCACGAGTGCCTTCGTTTTTTATTTTTTTCGCTAAAAGTATTATTTGTAGCCTGTTTTTTGTATAACTGCTTTTTTGAAAATTTTTCACCGGCAGCTTTTGGTAACTACGCGTCTATTCAACGCAGTCACGAAAATGTTGGTTTTTATGAAAAAATCAATTATAAATCCAAATAAAAATGTTAAAAATTGGTAATTGGAAAGCGCAAGCTTGCATAAAGGAAACTGTAGATTTGGGGATATCAGCAAGAGATATGGGATCTTTAGATTTGCGCTTGGAGGCTTTCGAGGTTTTCGTGGAAACTAAATTTTATAGAGGAGCCTAGATTTGGACCAGAAACAGATAAAAGTTATACGTTATTCATTAAGTTTTCAAAATTATACTAAAATTGCGGATTGAGTATTTTTGCGCTATGTTAGCATATTTTTGTGTTGGCATTTTTATTTTTCTATATATTCTTATGCTGCATTATATAATCTATTTATTATTTTGCGCTATAAAAATAAGTAATTTGAGCGGTCAAAGTCGCTGAGCGCTCAAAATCGCGTTTACAAGAGCGCTAATACGATCAATTATCTTTTTTTACGATTTTTAGCAAAACTTACACTAAAAATGGCCTCAAAAACTATATAATGTCATAAAATCATAAAAAGTCGAAAATGTTTCTTACGATTGCATCTACAAGAGATTTCATAAGTTATTCAGGCACACCATACGCACTATACACTATACACTATAGGTATTTTGTAATGGTCATAAGGCAAAGCTTGTCCTATCTAATTATTGTGAAGATTAGCCTCGTATTTAATCGCGCGTTAAGCATAAATTTTGCAATATAATAAGCCCATATAACAAATTAAATATAAGGTGAGGATCTTGAAGACCAAAGTTGCGTATGGAGCTTCATAGTTTAGAGCTCTAGAATTAGGAAAAGAGATATCTTCTAAGGGAATAGAGCCAAATTATGGCTCGTTAAAAAATCAGAAAAAATTGTAAAAATACCTGCAATCGATCAGTAAGTGGAAGGTAGTTTTTACTATTAATGCTTTGGCGCGAGTCACTAAGAATTTTGCAGATATTTAGCTAGAAATTGGACAAAATGTATTAGAATCACCACCTACTTGCTCAGAAATCTTTGCAATAGCCATCAAAACTTCGTTGCCTTAAGTACTACTTTTGGCTTAAAACCGACTGCTTTAAGTTTGTTTGTCAATAAATGTCATTGGTAAAATTGAAAACATTTAAAAACTCATGGCAAATCCTGACAAAACATCATTAGAAGTTTGACCTCTTTTATCCTCTAGTTGGGCTATGGTGGTGGGTGGGACGGACCTCAAGCCTCCTTAATTCAGTCCTTCTTTCTTAAAGCAGATTAATTGAATAAACGTAGAAGTGCGATTTTTCGATTTGTCACTTGTCGACTAAATTTTATATTAGTACATACACTGTAGCGCACAGCTGATTCGTTGGCTTTTTAATTTGTTTTGTTTTCGCTAGTCATTTTTTGTGCTTTACTGCCAGCGCCATATTTTCATGGTTGTAGTCACATTCATACATGGGCAGCGCCTTAATTTTTGGGTACACGAGCAGGGTTCAAAAAATTTTAATGAGTAAGCGCCACAGGGTTGATTGTTGGAACGAAAAAACACGTTTTTTCGACGTTCCTCAACGAGCTTTATCTATTGATATCGAAAAATCGCGAAAAATGGAAACGATGTTCTAAAAATAATTCTTGGATCTTCTGGATTCTGCTTGTGTTGAGATTCAGACCCTTCATACCCCTGGCCCACGCCCATGTGTGGTCACATTAGTACGTTAGTAAAACTAGTAGTTATGGCCATAGGTGGGCAGCACCGAAATTCCGGGGAGGAGGGGGGTGAAAAAATTTTCAAAGGTCAAAAAATGGTCCTAAAAGTGGTCGTATGGCGAACAAAACCCCATTTTTCGACGTTTCTCATCGAGCACTATCCAATGGCATCAAAAAATCGCTAAAAAAGCAAAATAAATTTCAAAATTTGAGTTCTGGGGGGTATTTCAACTTCTGGGGGGATGCATACCCCCAAGCCTCCCACGCCCATGTGTGGTTATGGCTCCAGTTAAGGAATTTACTCCTTCCGATAATCTTTTAAACGTGTTTTTACGTCTGAAATATCGATTTTTCGGCAATTTCACAACGCCAGTGTTCATAATTTTGAAAAGAACCATTTGCCGGGCAAATTAGAAATTGACTTATGTTTCACCTTGAATTTGTGTGGAAAATTTCCTCAAAATATCTAAAAATTACAATAAAGTCATATCGCTGAATCATTCATATTTTGTAAATTACTGCTCATTTTTTCATTTCGACGAGCGTTCCATCTAGATTATGAGAATTTTGATCGAATCCTATTATTCATTAGCCCTGTTTAGCATAGATTTTTCGATGTGGGGAATAAAACGACAAGTTAATCATAATTTGTGCGGTTTTTTGCGTTTATGGACGGATTTAATTAATTTTGCATCAAGTTTTATGCGTACGTGTAACGGCTCGAAATTTTGGGTGGGGGATCCCCGGACATTTTTATGGTTTGGGGGAGATGACCTCAAAGTTTTGGCTACAAACGGCCAAAAAATTCAATTTTTTTTAAAAATCTGGGCAGGGCAAAGATGAAGAGCACCCAAATTCTGGTGGGGGTCAGGATGGGGTGAATCGCCAAAAAAATTTGCCAAAAATAGGATTCTGTGGGAGGGGTGCTGCAGTTATGTGTGGGGGGTAATTCAACTTCTGCGGGTTGGTGGGCGGCACCAAAGTTCTGGTGGTGCAAGATTTTTTTCAAAGGTCAAAAAATGGCCTTAAAAATGATGGTATGGCGAAAAAACACAATTTTTCAACGTTTCTCATCGAGCACTATCCATTGGTATCAAAAAATTGGGAAAAAAGAAGAAAAACTTTCAAAAATTGAATTCTGGGGGGATATTTAGGTTTCTGGGGGTATTTTAATTTTTGGGGTTGCATTCCCTAAACCCCCTCGCCCAGGTATGGTTGCAACCCTCCCCCTCCTCCCACATCCATGTGTGGTGGGGGGGTGGTCAAAATTTTTCTGGCTTCTGGGGTGATGGGTGGAGATGGCCAACTTTGAATGGAGGAAATCTCCCATCCCCCGTTACATGTATGGTTTCATTGAATGTTTTGTTCGCGGAAGTTAGTTCGTTACTTGATATTTTGCCTTGCTTCGCGCTCTTTCCGTTTATTCATTTGTTGCGTGCAATATTGTACTTTATGGTCTTTTATATACGAACTGCTAACAGTGCTGTATTTACAGGGCCTACACATCGTTCTGGATTTGCATAATAAATCTTCGTTCGGGAAACGAATCATTCAGGCAATTTGTATGGATTTATTAGTTAAGCATTTTATTGGGGTCTAATTGTCTCACAAGACCGACAACCAAAATGCGGATCTAAACTTTACTTAATTATTGGCGAATTTTTCATTTTTCACACTTTTCTGCGCGCTTTTCGCGCTCGATTCAGCAAAACATGATTGAGCTAGTCTCAGTAAAAGATGGGCTAATTTTTCGGAAAAGCCAATGTAAAATCGATGATATCTATGGATATGTATGGAAATCTATGGACTTCACGGGAATGTGGGCTTTGCATTTTAAAAGTTTTCTAACGCGTAGCTTCTTATACCTCGTATGCAGGCGCCTCGCAAGGATGTGGGGAAGTCAGCTGAACACTCAAAAATCCGTAGATCCCGTGGAATCAAATTTAAAAGTTTTCCTCGTTTCTGAAACCTAATGGGAATGCTTAAGAGTCGAATATTTTATCTTAATATGCTCCTATAATTTATTATGCCAGATCATTCTCGGCTGCAAAGGTGAAATACTTGCCTATCTGCGCTGATGTCTGTTTCACATATGTATGCAAAGCTTGCGATTTTCTCCCGATCTTTGTCGATTGGAAGTATGTATGTAGCATTCACACCTGGGCGCCGGGAGGAGGCTTGGGGTATGCACTCCCCTCCGAGAAACCAAACCCCCAGAAACCAGAATACCCACCCAGAATTCAATTTTTGACAATTTTTTATTTGTTTTTTCCGCAATTTTTTGATACTAATGGATAGTGTTCGTTGAGAAACGTTGAAAAATGGTATTTTTTCGCCATACCACCAATTTTAAGGTCATTTTTTGATCTTTTGGAAAATCTTGCATCCCCCTCAGAATTTTGGTGCCGCCCACCTATGGTAGCCTTGATCAATTCAAGGCGATTGAAGAGAATGTCCAATTTACAACATCTGAAAATCGCTTGTAAAATGGCGCAAGCTTGCGAGTATGTACATACATAGTTGTGTGTAAGTATGTATTTACTAGCAAAGAAAACTGTTCCGATGGAACAAAAAAGACGAATATACTTTGGATTGTGGATTATTAAGGATTAAAAGGAGGGAGCTACCTATGTATATGCCTAAAGTCGCAAAATCTGTTAAAAATCGGATTTTCTCTAATAAACGCAAAGAATCGAAGTATATTCTGCGGCCTGCAGATTGAATTAAACTATTGAACAAAAACGATTGAAAAAGCAGCAAGTCAGCTATACAGTAGCTATGGGGAAATAGACGGAGTAAACTATAGTCTGTTCCATTCCAAACGACCCATTTTAGCTTTACTGCTTATTACTGTAGCAGAACATTTTATAGTTTGCGTTGTTGCCGCAGTTTGGTAGATGCGCTATTTGTTAAGCAAAGCACATTAAACATTGACAAGAAGAGTTTAAAGCAACTAACCGCTGCAAGAACATAATTGAAGAAGCCATTTGTGCAGTGAAAAACTAGTACATTAATGAAAATTTAGCGAAAATGGGCCGTTTTAAATGTAACGGACTGTTCTTGAAAAAATTTAGGGTGCCTGCAAAAGTGTTTTAAACTAATGCTGCTAATTTATGCGGATAAAATTCAAAAGAAAAGCGCAAAGCTAAATGAGACATGCCACTTTAGGAGCGACTTGTACTTTACAAGCCAATTGAATGAAATATCAAACATCGATGCATTTAGGACGATCAAAGAAATTGTTTGTTTAAAGCAGTAGGAAACGCGTAGCTTACGTGAAACAGCCTACATGTAGGTACACTTGCATTCCCGCAGCGATTGTGTGCACTAATTAAGTGACGCCAAAATCGCTTGAGAAAGTCTGATTTTTAATAGATTTTGCGACTTCAGGCATATAAATAGGTAGCTTTTTCCTAGTCCCTTCCTTTTACATCCTTAATAATCCACAATCTTTAGTTTCGTCTTTCTTGTCCCATCAGAGCATTTTTCTTTGCTACTACCCTACATTTAATTGGCATTATTTGAGTACATCAGTCAGTAAACACATACGGTAACATGCCACAATAATGACAGGAGTCGAAGAACGCGGAGAACAATATTCTTCTGAACATCAGCATTATCTTTTTTAAACAAGACAACCCTACCTTACTTGAACAGATCAAAGGTTTTCAGCATAAATTGTACGCAACTTATGGGTGTAAAGAACACGTGCACTCAGATTCGTAATCTCGTCATCCTGACGGTACATGGAGTCATTTTGAAAAATAGAGCTTCTTCAACGCTCTGAAACTAAAGTTAATTTTCAGTGTAAACTTTACACAACTACTTGTTCTGAAGAGAACATACAGTCAGACTCGTAATCATGACCTTTACGGAACATAGTGGAGAAAATTCACGTTTTGCAACGCTCTAGAAATACAATAAATTTGCAGTGTAAACTTTACTCATTAACAATAAATGAATAGTGCTAACACAACTACTCGATGTAGAGAAAACAAACAGTCATATTCGTAATTCTAAGATTATGTAGGGCATTTGAAAAAATTAAGTTTCCGCGAGGCTCAAGAACCTGTTTAATTTGCAGCGTAAACCTCACACAACCACCGAGTGTAAGGAAGAGTTTAGTTCGGATTCGTAATTCTTATATTACTCTGATAATACGATCAACATTTATGAAAAAATAAGTTTCCAGAATTGCCTGAAGACAAATAAATATTATATGTAAACCACTTTACACCACTGTTGAGTGTAAACAAAGGCGCCCAACTGACGTATCACGCTTGATTTCTGGTACGTTTTTCGACTTGAGATGATGTACAGACTCATAACCGTAGAATTGGCAGAAAAAACAAGACATAAATACGTTTAACACACCCAATTTTTAACCTTACACCTCCCGGGAAAACCGAATATTGATGTAAATAAACGCAACTTACTGTGACGTGAGGAAGCACTTTGTTTCTATTTGATTCGATTTATCTCGATTTTCTAACAGGAGAAATTGGTGAACAAAAAAGGGAAATTGAGTTTTTTAAACGCGGCTGCGACGTTTAGCCCTGAGGACGAACTTAACGAACTTGATGTTTGTTCTATTCAATTTGTCCCGACTTATAACCGGAGAGGTTGGCGGAGAAATCTCGGGCAAAACCAGCTTTTTACACTATCTACTAGAGTGTAAACTTTGAACCATTGGATCTAACTCCAAATTGAGTGTAAAGAATTTCGCATGTAAGCTGAAAGTTAGCCCTTGGGTAGTAGTACATCTCTATCAGAAAAAATTTCCCGGACTTATTACCGGAGTCATTAGCAGACAAAAAATGCCAAAGTTTGTTTTCACCCCTAAAATTCTTTACAATCTTTAAACTGCCACTTTAAAAATAAGTCACTTTTAAGAATAAACAAAAAAAGCGCTTTTGAGATCATTCAATTGTCTTCAATTTAAAAAAGACTGTACAGGATGTAAAACTGAGATAGAAAGACGAGCATCCTACCAAAATTTTAAAAAGCTATATGTTATAACGTTACAGTAAAACTTTACACGTGCTCTACACACACACCTAGTATTGATTTAAGCAAAAAACAAAACAAAACACCCGCAGCGAATTTTTTTATTATCTATCTTTTAAAAATCACCGCACCGCACACCCAGATGTGTCCCGTTATACATACAGATGAACCCGTATAAATCGCAACGGTACTCGTTTACCTCCGGTAAGGTAGCGACTGGTTTCCGATTAAGTTAATTACTGTACCTAGAGTTAAAACGTTGATTTTTCCATTGCCAGGGCGATGCCGCGCTTTACGGATTGGGATTATGAGTCGGCTGCGATCATTTTCAATGCCGCAGGGATGATTGGGACCTTGTTAGATGCTTCGTCCACTTGTCTGGTTGATTTTAGTTGACTGATGTTTGTCAAACCATGTCGTTTCTCAGAGTAATCACGATTTCCTGCGGCTGATGTCGAGAATTGAGTGCTGATATTCAAAAAAATCGTGTGACTGACATCGGATGCTCTGTTTTTTTATAATCTGAATAGGCAGGGAGTTGAGGGAAAAGCTTAGAAGAAATTTGGCAGAAGTTTTGGAAGGGAGCGCGACGCTGGCCGGATTTTTGCAGCTTGGATTCAGTCGATTGCGGTCATTTTTAATGCCGAAGGGATGATTGGAGGACTGTTGGGTGCTTTCGTGTGATTTTTCCGCTTGTCTGATTGATTTAAGTGGACTGATTTTCATCAAACCATGTCATTTCTGAGGATAATCAATGATGTTCTGTGGTCGATGTCAAGAATTGGTGTGCAATATTTGAAAAAATTGTGTGAAAGACATCAAATGCTGTGGTTTTTTATAATCTGTCAGTATAGATAGGGTTCTGAAGTACAGGCATAAGAAAAATTTGGAACAAAATTCGGCACTTGCCACTTATACACTTAGCAGGTATAGAAAAAGTTTTTTCAAATTTTATCTGAATTTTATTAAATGTGGTCAGTTTTGATACGGCGATCAGGGATATGAGATCTGTGTTTATTACAGTTGTGTATTTTTGCAGTTATTTAAATTCTAAGACAATTCGGAAATTTTTGAATTTTCAAAATTTTTTTGAATTTTTTCACATAACCAACTAAGCCTGTCTAACCCTGAGCTTGAGCTAGAGGCTTACATCCTTCAGATCAGGCTTAGGCTTAAGCTTAGTTATGATGATCATTATTATTACTTAAACAGCTGATATTTTCAGAAATACCTAACAAATGTACGTTCAAAATGTGAAATAAAATCTAAATGGCTCAGAAGCTAATCAGCTGTGATAAAAACACATAGGTATGATATTTGTGATCACCGTATAAAAATTGACCATAATTCATCAAATTTAGAAATAGTTTGGAAA
>JAVLUZ010000386.1:0-40412 GCA_036768485.1 Mermis nigrescens
ATATATATATATATGATTAATAACTATTTATAAGTTTATTAGGTTTGAGACCCAGAAATCAAACTTTTCAGGGTACCCCGCCAGCGTACTAAATAATCAGTTTTGTTGCCTATCTTAGGCGTTCTCAAAATCTTTTCAATTACATACAAATTGTCAGTTTTTGTTCCAATTTTTTGCAGTTTGGGCTCATAAAAAATACCCTCGACTCTTTCTCCCATTTTGTCTTCTAAAACATAGATGGGTGGGGTTTGAGCATATCTTTCTTTAATTACAAAAAACTCCTCTGTCCAGTTGGGCTAAAATCCTTTTTCAAAAAGGCTCCTAACTTTACTCAGTCAAACTTCATCACCAATATTAAATTTAAAGACAACATTCTGTTTATCAATCCTAAACGTTCTATTCAAAATTTATGTCTCATTTTTTATGGTCACATTAGCTAGCAATGTACCTATCATACGATGCTCAGAGTGATTATAATTTTTCATCAAGTAGGGTAATATGTCAATAAATTAATATGAATTGCTCTTGGTGAAGTACCACCACATATGTTCTTTAAGCATATGATTAAAACGTTCAACTACGCTAGCTTTTGTTTTGCTTTTAGTCATGAAAAAATTGATAGATTCAGATTTTAGAAATTTCTGGAACTCCTTGTTTGTAAATTCAGTCCCTGTGTCTGTTTGCAGCTTGTATGGCTTTCGATTTGACGAATTTAAAACGCTATGAAAAGTGGTCATAACATCTTTTGAACTTATAGATTTTAAAGGAACGGACCATGCGTACTTTGAAAGTATGTCTATGCAATTCAAGGGATACTTGAAATTATCGTTAAACTTGCTTAAAGACTGCATATCTACAATATCAGCTTGCCATTGCTCGACAATGCTACTTACTAATACTTTATTTCGAGAATACTGCTTGAGGGCGGGTTTGTGTACAGTATAGGTGGGCTGCTTTTTCCAACCATTCTTTCATGTAGGACTGGTCTATTTTTGGCTTTCCTATTTTAGCCCTCTCATACAGCTGTTCCATGCTACTATACCCCGTTTTAGGGTCATAATATTTTTGCTTTAACGCTTTTTCCATTTTTTATTTCATTTTATAATGGTCTACCTATTTATTAACATCAGTAAAATTGCATCAAATGATAATTTATCACTACCTCAAGCTGTTGTTACATGAAGAGCGAAGCTGAACAATAGCCTTAAATGGGACTTTATCTGCAAGAGAGATAACAGCCAATGTACTATGCAAAAACGGCTAGCTTTAGATCTATTGCACAAAGCTGATCTTAACACTGATAAAGAAAAATATGGTCTTGAAGCTGTTGAAAAAATTCAAAACATTCTGGTACCTGACTACCAAGTTAAAGTTTACTTGGACAATATTTTGTTTTATGAAGGGCCAAAGGCCGCCAAAATTATTAATTTGCCCATAGATAATAATCACTAAGCCCTTATGACGAAATAGCTGACTACTTTTGTTAAACTAACTATTATGAACCCATACTAAAATTGCTATAATAGCTATAGTGAACACAGTGGCGCTTGTGGACCCGTTGGCGCTTGTGGACTCACAAACAGGGACTGCTACCCCCAAGACAGACAGACGCATGCACACACACTGCCAATTTGTTGTTACCCCTTCCCAGCTAGGCTTACTGACAGGTTTAGGCATGTTTATTATAACTGATTATTAGTTGTAAAAAAATAAATCTCCGTATGGTACTATACATCCATCCCTTTGTTGTCATCATCTTAAAAACCACTGTAATTGGCATACTGTAGGTTGCACGCTAAAATTCTGGACATAGCGCAGCTACAATTCATATATCTTATCCTGAAAATTTGAGCTGAATCCGTCCTATAGTACTTGGAATATAGTGCTATATGAGAAGGTGTAAAGTAAATTGGTATACTGTAGATTACATGTTCATATCAATAACATAACACATGCAAAATATGCTCACCCTACTCTAAAAATTTGAGCTAAATCTGCCCTATAGTTCTTGAAATATAGTGCTATACAAGAAAGTGTAAAGTAAATTGGTAAACTGTAGACTGTGCACCGAAATTCTGTACATAGCATGCCTTCCCTATATACATCATATCCTGAAAAATTTGAACAAAATCTGGCCAGTGGTTAGTGACTTACAAAAAAGTGCAAACTGATGCTGGTATACTGTAGGTTGATTGTTTACATTGTATACATAAGATACCTGGCATACGTTCATCTTACCCTGAAAATTTAGGTTCAATCCGACCATTGACTCTTGAGTTATAGCTCTTTGAATTTTTTCCCCCAGGGAAATTTACCCATCTCCTGGCCCTGGGCAGCAGGTCCAGGTAGGCCCTACCCAGTCATTTGCTCCCTGGCGCTACCTCAATTTTGGGTCAGAGAGCAGATCCGCTTCATCCACCGCCCTTGCTCTACCTGGAATCCTATACTACAACACAGGCCCAGGCATGTCCAGGCAGGCCAGACTCCTATCTTATAACACTGCACATGCTATATGATAGTGATCTAGGGGTCACGGTATACTACTGCTGTTTTACAGTACATTTATATGCAGAAACAACAATAGGCAATGTATGGGGTACATAAATAGTAGCCAAGAGAGCAGATGGATTTCGTTGCAGTGAAGGTAAAGCACACAAAATATTGCATGAAATTTCATTTGGATGGCCTGATTTAGTATGCTGACAGATTTGGAAATTTTTGGCCGCAGAATATGCAAAAATGCGAGTAGAATCAGCATGAGTGAATAATTATTTAATTTGCTAACATGCCAAGATGTACATGACACTTAATTAAATGCATTATTTGTATTTATTTATTTATTTATTTACTCATTATTTACTCACAGTGGTTCCAGTGGGAGAGTGGCATGCAATTTGAAGGTTGAAATAACTTGTTGGGTGCTTTCTTGACTTCTTCAGGGTCGGAAGAAGAGTGTGTCGTTTGACAAAGAGCAATGGGCTTGGAAGAATAGGTATTTTTGGAATAATATGTTGGGGCAATGCGAATTTTTGGATCGGCTTGCTTGCTAATAAAAAATGTTCATTTCAAATTCTTGGCGGTGAAATAGTGGTCATCATCGCCAAATCATTGGATTCCTCATGTAATGCCAAAGAATTGTTGTTTTTGGCATTATTTGTCAAAAATTCTTCATTTTTCACATTAATTGTCGAATTTTCTTCGTTTTTTCTGGAAATAAGCGGCTTTGATTTCATCAAGTTCCAAAATCTCGGAACCGTAATTCAACATGAGCACATAATCATTGCTGTTAGAACTTCCGTTTTCCGATTCTCCCTGCATTGTATTTTTGTGCATTGGGCTATATCATTTATTGTGCGTATTTATTGTACCTGAATCAATCAATTGATTTTAAACAATGATATCATCATTGTCTGCGTTTAATTCTATATTACTGATACTATGTGCTTGTCGTGTACTGTTTGCCTGTGTTGGGTTCCTAAATGAAACACGCTGATTTGGACAAAATCTAGTGACATGTCCAGTGAGATTACACTTAAAGCATGACAAAACTTCTGGCAGTTTCCACCGGCAATATTCAGATTTATGTCCGGTCTGTGAACAATATCTGCATTTTGTCCTACAATCTTGTGTAGTGTGATTGGTACAATTACATACGCTACACAAAACTCTGCATAGGGTGTGAACTGCACTAAACTGTCTTTTATTGCTTGGTGCACGTGAATTTACTCTAAGACTTTGACACAAAGCACTCATATGTTGCGAAGAGTCTAAATGCTCATTTTTTTGGTTCTGCTAATTCAAAGTTATAGATGTAAGCCATTTGACCTGTTTAGTCAATTTTTTGGTGCAATTTTCAATATTCGAATGCGAACAAATATTGAATACAGCTTCATGCTTTGAATGATAAGAAATATTCAAATGACTCAATTCATCTCTCAAGATGTGTGATTCAACATATATAGCAGCCTTGAGTACTTCATTTAAATTCGGAAATTCACAAAACTTAATAGCTTCACAAACGTAGCTTAACATGCCATGTAAAAATAAAGGTTTAATAATAGTGTCTTTTGCTTTCTGATAAAAGTCAGGGTTAGCAAAGCATGCTAAACGTCTTAGTTCCGATAAATACTCTGATACTGATTCTGAACGTTTTTGCCTACGTTCCATGAGCGATTGCTGCTGCAAATTGCTATCGCGATTATCTGGAAAATTATTTTTAAGCAAGACTCTATATGTGTCATATGTGTTAGTCGGATTTTGGAGATATTTTAGATCCTCAAAAGTGGCGAGAGCTGTGCTGCTTAAAAATGATTTAAGACATGCTAATTTTAAATGCAAATGCTGTCTCTAAAGCCCTACAACAATAAATACTGCTCAAATTTATGTAACCAATCGGTAAAATTTTCTCTTACCCCTCTGGAAAAAGGTCTGGGAGGGCGGATAGCAGCCCTATATTGCTTCTTAAATTTGAAAACCTGAGATTATCTAAGAGAGTTATTAGCTTGAACGTCTTTTAGCTGCTTTCCGATTACTGTCTGCAAGGTATCTGTATTAATATGTTCAAGTTCGGTTGCTGCACAATAAGTGCGTGGCATGATGCTTTAAAATTTCGGCTGTAGATTCAAATTCTATGCGCTTAAATTGATCAGAAAGTGATTCTGAATTTTTCGAAATTTTCTTATTTTGAAATGTGTTAATTTTAGCAATATGTGCGAACTAAATTCAGAATTGTGATTACAACTTTTATCAATATAAGTAATGTTACTTGTGTATGTATGTTTACTTGTAGGAATGTCACGATACTACTATTATATGTGAGCATGAATGTGATCTATGTGCGAAAAGCCTTACTGCCATCTTGAAATTACGACGCGGAAAATCGATGTGATTCGCCTAATTGTGAGGTCGCCATGTAATTTTAACTCTAACTAGTTTCTCCATAAATTATAAATAGTCAGAGTAAAATTACAATCTTCATTCAGAAGACTTATCATGCAATAGTTTCTGAAATTCAGGCACTAAGCCTATTATACTTATCCAAACCTAATACATGCAACACAATAATTCAGTAGCCACTCTATTAACAAACCGATAACTGGGCCGCACAGTCTAAAATCTAGCCCATATTCTATCTCAACTACCTCTATCTTGTTGCCCATCTTCTAACGCTCTTTGACTCCGCCTTCGTTTTTCCTTGCCTTGCCTTCATTCTTCATTGGTCATCTCCGTCATATTCGTATATGCTACTTTTCTTATACTTAAAATAATTTGCATATTGCCTTAAAATAGCTTATAAAATAAAATGCTTATGTGAATTTTAGTAAAATGCTTATAATTGAGATATATGTATATATATGCTTATAACATAAGCTTATGAAAAATTCTTGCAACGAGTTATGAATTACATGCCCTGTGATAAATGTTTACGAACTTATAAAATGCTATGGTTACATGCTTAATGATTAATGCTCATGTACTACAGCAGCTTACAATTGAATTGACGATGCTCTATCTTTTTAGAGCATAACGACATAAAAAATTTTTCAGAGATTTTATTCCAGGGTGGGGGAGGGGCCGAAAATTTTGAGGCCAAATATCTCGAGAACTATTAGGGGATAGGCGAGAATAAAGGCATTTTTGATTGTATCTCGGCAAGCTCTATATGATAGTGAAGGAAAATTAGTGAAAAACTCAACAATAATTAAACGGATTTCGATGAAATAAAGTGCTTTGAATAGATAATTTTTAAATGAAACTATTTTGCCAGATTTCGCTATAGTCTGTTTCACTTAGCTTTGAGATTTTTAGAAAAATTTAACACACAATGTCTGAGAAAATTTACCTTGTGTCCATTGAAGGTCTGCAACTTCAAAAATTAACATACCCTCAAAATTTTGAATATGGGATTTCTTGAGGCAGTAAAAACAACGACGTCGGCCGTTTTGCTTAAAACGCAAAACTGGCGGAGATATTGGCCTGTAAAGTTGTGGCTTTTAGTTGTTTTTGCAAAACTGTGATACATAAATTTGAATATTTCCTGTGCTCGCAAATTTAATGATCAGATAGCGAAACTTGGCAGAAATTTTACTTAACGGATTTACTTATCTATGATTAGTAACATTTTACTCAAAACTGTAAACTTTGCGTTTTATTGTAACTCTTACACAACATTTGTGTCATGCATCCGACCAGAATTTTTTGATTTTTTACCTAAAGTATTCCAAATAGTTGCCAGCAGGGGCTAAAATTTTCTCAGTTTGTAGCCCTAGACTGCATACACAAGCCTACAAAATTTCATTCTGAATTTCGTACCACAAACTGCATTAGGTAAAGTAAACTGTAGGCTACTTCTTATAAATGCATGATAATTAATAGAAAAAAGTACGAACTTGTATTTGGTCTGTAAGCAAGCTTACTGCAGGTGGTAAAATGATATCGTGGCATATGTAGGAAACAGTGATGTAATTTATCATGAGAACCAGTGTAGAACTGGTTTCAAAAATCCGAAAATTTTTGAAACCAGTTCTACACTGGTTCTCATGATAAATTACAAGAACTGAGTCATGCTGTAAATCTTGTTTATGTTGAAATCTTAATAAAAATTGATAATGTTTTGTCCTAACTCAGTAAGTTTCCGTTCGTCAGGCCTCAAATTTTGTATGTAGTTAGTAGCTGTATGTTTATGCAAACATGCTGAATTCCAGAATCTCCTGCCATAAATTGCACGAGCTGCAGTAAGTTGTAGGCCATTTCTTATGCATTATAAAACTATTTATGTAGGTTCGCATGTTATGTAAACTTGTACAAACTGAATTATATATAGTAAACTTATATTTTAGCATGCGCAATAAAGCAGCCTGTGGATATGAATCGGCAAATTTTTGAAACGTGTTCTACACTGGTTATTGAGCTTAATTGCAAAATTGAATGTTTGTGTGCTGTGCGCCCAAAAAAATTATGCTTTTATTCTGTTCAGCAAATGAGTACTTCTGGACTTGACCTATTCACAGTATGTCCCTAAATTTGTACTCAAACCTGGAAAAAATAATTTGTAAACTGCAGGCCGTTTCTTCCATATGAGCAGTCTATTTGTGAAATAATGCCAATTAAACTTTTTACAATTTTTTATAGGCGCATGCATATCACAGATGGCAGGAACTTGTAATTTCACTTTGCAAGAAGGTTCGTCGAGGTGTGTATCAGCAAAATTTTGATGCATATTTTACTACTCACTCATAGTTCACATATACAATAACAGAGCCTTGATAGGTGTACCTATAGATAATGCTTGCATATTGACCTTTAGCTCAGTAAGTGCTCTTCGTCGACTCCGAATTTTTTCTGAATTTGCTGCTCTTTGCCTCTTGCAATAGTTGTCTGAGTTGTGTGTACATGGGTGAGTACCACACGGGGGCGTGGGGGTTGGGGTATGCACTCCCCAGAAGTTTGAATACCCCCAGAAATCAAAATACCCCCCCCCCCAGAATTCAATTTTTGAAATTTTTCTTTTGCGATTTTTGCATTTTTTTGATGCCAATGGATAGTGCTCGATCAGAAACGTTAAAAAATGGTGTTTTTCGCCATAACACCATTTTTTAGACCATTTTTTGACCTGTGAAGATTTTTGCACCCCCCTCCCCCAGAATTTTAGTGCTGCCCACCTATGGTGAGTGCCATTTGCAGCGAATTTCAAGTCATTCCCATATGCCTAGGTTACCCTCAAGTTATACCCAAGTGACAATTAGCTGTATGAATAGCATGGCTGCTTTTGTATCATTAGAAGGCTTTCAACTTTTGTTCATGCAAAATATTCTAGCAGCCAGTAATCTTCAAGGTGTAAAAAAAACATTTTGTCTTTCAGTAATAAAGATAATGAATGACGCGGTATGTATTCTGCTGGCGTTCGATCATAGCTATTGACGTCATTTTGATAAATGAGCACTATTGGCAAAAAGTATAAGCGTTTCTCCTTGCTGATTAATCCAAATTTCGAGATAAGAAAAACTGAGACATTTGCATTCATATATTATGTATGTTTGTTGCTGTGAGTGAAGGCTACATGCTTGGCATATAGGTGCTCGTACGTATCTTGTGTCCACCAAACTAAGTGGTTAGTGAATTCTAGCTGAACACATTGTCTACCACTTCCATGTGCTTGTATGTATTGTTCAAACGGTTTCTGCATTATAACCTATGATTTCTCTTTAGAAGAAAAATCAGATAACCACTAACCAGTCATCCTTTTCCCCAGACCAAGCAACACTTGCACCTGCAACCAGAGCCCTGCGCGGGGCGGGTTGGCCCGCCCCGCCCCGCGGGCCCGTGCGGCCCGCGCGGGCTTTGCAGGGCGGGTCACATATCTGGCGGGGTGGGGCGGGGCGGGCTTTATTTTCTAAAAATTTTGGCGGGGCGGGGCGGGCCTTTCTTTTTTTAAATTTTTGTTGTGCAAAAGGATACGTGCGCGAAATTGATTTCCATGCACAAGGTTTCGCGAAATAGACTATAGTTCTAAGTAATGCTCTGCTGCTCATCCTTTGAATATATACTTAATGAAATATAACACATGGGAGCTGTTAAAATAATACAAATTGAAATAATCCAGCTTACCATGCATAAGCTTACAAATATACAGTGTTTCAAAAACCGAAACCCATATTTGACCTTGTAACTTCCCAACGGCTAGCTGAATTTCAATGCAAATTATTTTAAACGATAGACTAAAACCTTCGTAAGAAACTTGCTAAGTTTCGTATTCGTAGCTTGCTCTGTTCTTGTGCAACGCGCAATTGTGTAAAAGTCGTTTTTTCATTAAATACAATGTGTGTTTAGAAATAAATCATGTGTTTGCAATGTTGCAGCTTTCAATCGAGTGAACATTTTAGAATACAGTCCGCTCTATTCAAAAGCCTGTTTGTCTAGCTGTTAGCCTGCAAATTTTCGTACTATTTTGCTGCTTGGTTCGAGAGTTATTGAGCTTTCGCCAAATGTCATTCCTTAGGTCATTCACAAGCGCAAGCAACTTCGCAGCTTATTTTGTCATTGCTGGCTCAATCGCCGAGGAAGTGACCTTAGGCAAAGCTCAATAGCTCTTGAACCAACAAACAAAATAAAAGTAAAATTTAGAGGCAACTAGTTAGATAAATAAGCTTTTGATTGAAGCAAACCGTATTCTAAAATGTTCACTGATCTAAAGCTACAATGTCGCAAACACATATTCATTTCTTACGACACATTGTATTTAATGAAAAAACGACTTTTACCCAAATGCGCGTTGTACAAGAACAAATGAAGCTGCGAAAATGAAACCTTGCAAGATGATTATGAATGTTTTTATCCATTGATTAAAGCAAGTTGCATTCTAATTGAGCGATTCGTCCCGAAGTACAAGGTCTGATATGGGTTTCGTTTTTTTTGAAAAACCCTGTATATATAGGTAGGCAGGTACCTACATACACACGTGGGAGTGGGGAGGTTTGGGAGGCATGCACCCCCGGAAGTTGAAATACCCCCCCCCCCATAAATCAAAATATCCCCCCAGAAAATTTTTTTGCTTTTTCAGCAATTTTTTGATGCCATTGAATAGTGCTTGATGAGAAACGTCGAAAAATGGTGTTTTTTTGCAATACGACCACTTTTAAGACCATTTTTTAACCTTTAAAAATTTTTTCACCTTCCCCCCTCCACCAGTTTTTTCACCCCCCCTAGAATTTCGGTGCTGCCCACCTATACCTGCATATATGTAGGTACATACTGCGTCCTTACATAAGGTAGACTATCACCTATAGGATTTGAGTAATGGCGAGCATTGGGATCTGGGTTGTCCCCTGGGATCCAGCAGACACCCAAAATTGATTTTGTTGTGCTAGTTTTGGCGATTTCGCCCCATCAGACCCCTCAGAATTTGAGCAATCAGCAGTGCAAGATTATGCCTTTTGCAGCTTACCTACATACCTAACTACACCTATCACAGTAACATCATTGTTGTTCCAATAAAGTTTATTGCTGTAAGACATTAGCTCTTATTCAATTTACAAAATTGCATTGCACTCATTTACATTGAAGATTTTGTATCACCCATTGTCCGGTTCTTTATCTTCTTGCATTCTGGCTCCTTTTTGACCAGAAATGGATACATAGAGTACATGAAAAAATTTTGTGGGGCGGGGCGGGGCGGGCCTAATTTTTGTAACATTACTGTCGGGGCTGGGCGGGGCGGGTCTAAGGAGCTGTGGGGCGGGGCGGGGCGGGCTTTATTTCTTTCTTGGCGGGGCAGGGCGGGTCAAAAAATTTCGGCCCGCGCAGGGCTCTGCCTGCAACCAGATATGCCCATGGGGTTTTTATGGAGTCTGCTCCCAGAATGGAAAAATGGGAATTTTTCTGCGGAAAATAAGGCAACATAAAGGCCAAAAAAAATGAAAATAAGTTTTCTGCAAAATTGCTTCTGAAATTGGCTGAAAGCTGTAGATTGGGTTCTATGCTACTTCAGCGTTTATACGACTTTTGTGATGCTATTATAGCAGAAAGCTCACTGGCTGACTCCCCCAGACTGGCCATATGTATAGCTATGCTTGCACTTACTTGTATATGGAAGTAGCATACATACATATATGTCTTTACCTACGTGATTTTGTATCTTATCTGTATCTAATAACAGGATGCAAGCCAATTATTTTGTGTTAAAATATACTTTGCTAATTGTCCTTTGGACATTTTGTAAGAAAGATATTCTGTTCAATGCCAGCCCCATAACGCTCAAACCGAATGTGCCGCCTACAGGCTTGACAATGAGACCACCAAAACGCATATGCCCAGGTACAATTTACAGTGCATTGTATTATAATTTATTTTTAATTATTTAATTTATTGAATAAATTTAATTATTTTAATTAATTTTTATTTATCCATAATCTAATGTTTTTTTTCGATATTCTTGTAGCATCATCTCAAATCCGCGAAGGAGGGCATATCACTAGGAAGAAAAGGTTGAAATTTTGATAAGAAAACTTGCCAGACTCAGATAAAAAAAATCGCTCACAAAACGAAAATGACAGAATTTATTAACACTTATTCATTCCAATCTTTTCCAAATTACAGAGCATTTTTGAGCCATTTTGACTTAACTTATAAATTAGAAATTGGTGACCAGTTGATCGGACTTCCTTATTAACTTTTGTCGATGTGTATATCCCACTAATCATAATTATGCTTTGCGCAATTCAGTCCTGCAAACAGGCCCAAATTCAGAGGGGGGCAGGGGCCCCTATCGTCAAAAAACAGTTGGGCGCAATAGGGAATAATGTGCATTTTTTGATGATTTTAGCCAGTTTTTATCACAATTTTTCACATTTTTTCGGCGCTTCACGCTCGGTATCACTCATTAATGACATTTACTGACTTTTTTGCACTCTAAAAACTTTATTTTTACGTCAGCAGATTAGTTTATATACAGAAGAGGGATTCTTTAGTTTTTACGATGATTTTTTGACTATTTTTTGCACTAATTTTGTGCGTTTTTCGGAGAAAACTTGTTCCGATCACAAATGATGCAATGTACCAAAAGACAAAAAAACCGATACTTTAAGCATAATGACTGATTTTTTGGACAATTTTTGACACTATTGGGAAATTTGGGATTCCGCCCCTGTCAGAAAATCCTGGATCAGTCACTCCCTGTAAACTCTTCATTTGCTTATATATGTGCAGTACTGCTCTGTCTGCAAGGTTATTTTATGAACTCACCAGCATTTTTTAGATCATAGTCAAGGCACTGCAAAGGACCCGTCCTCTTATGGAACAACCATCGTACCATTAGGCATGAGTTCTACAATAAAACTGCAAACTGATGCCTCTTGTGATGCTGAATGTTTTATGAAAACTGCAAAATACAACGAGGATCCTGGTGAATGTGGATTAGACGGATCTGATGCACAACTCCATCGTCTAAGTGATTTTTCACGTGTTGAATTATCTGAGCACAATCCATTTACCAATGGTGCGGAAAATGAAGCCCAGTTGATATAAGCTTGAGGTGATGGAATATTTGACAATGAGAACAATGACCTGTATAACACATATGTATGTGGACGACATGCTCGATTATTAGGCAAAAGCCTTTCATTTGCTAACGTTTATTGCCGTTCAGGAGGACAATCTTACAAAGCATGCACTTTCCCATCAGTGACAGGCTTTGCTACACATCTAAGACCACAAGCTTCCAAGCTTCTAAAAATGCCTATATATCCCGTGATCAGGCAGAGGCCGTTCTACACATGAAGGCTAAACTTGTGCCAGTCGGTCTTCGTGAGTACATTATCATGTGATTCAAGCTTCTCTAGAGTGGAAGAATTCATTTAAGTGTGCTACCAAAAACATCTAATTCACCAATGTACATAATCTGATACCTTTCCAGCTGTAGGAGCATACATGTACAGCATGGGAATCCAGGGAATCAGGCCAAAAAATTTTTAAACAGTGTTCGTTTTGGGTTAAAAACGGTGGGTTGGGTACACGTCAAAAAAACAATTTTTGATGTTTTGGACAATGTTCTTTCTTTCTAGAACATAACAACAAAAAATCTCGAGAAAATTTGAAAAAATAAAGTAAATGGAACAAAATATTGTCAAAATGTGCACTTATATGGCGCGAAATGCTCAAAACTTGAGACTTTAAGTCAGAATGAGCTAACGCTTAAAAAAGCATACTTTTTACAATTTTGACAAAAAATCGACTATTCTGGGGGTTGCAGTCATTTTCTGGGAGTTAATTGCCATTCCGGGGTCAAAACTCAAAACCCTAAGAACACGTTTGTGTAGGAGCATAAGAATAAAAAGAAATCATAGGTATGAGCATACATTGGCAGCAGCCAAATTCTAGGGGGGTCGATGGGGCAAAATTGCCAAAAATAGCATCAAAAGTTCAATTCTGGGATCTATCAATTTTGGGTTGTGTTCGTCCGGATTCTGGGGGTTCAGACCGCCCAAAGCCCTTTCCACGCCCTTGTGTGGTTATGAGTATGCTTCATTGTTTGTTTTGTACAAAAACTTCGATTTTTTTGTAAAATGGAAAATCGACCATAAACTGCATATACTTTGTGTACAAAATTTTACAACTGCTCCAAAAATCTTTGTTAGAACCTCAGAGTCCTTGTCCCATACAAAACAAATGTTGGTATGCTTGAGCAACATATACACATGGGCAGCGACCAAACTGTGGGTTCTAAAAATTTTCAAAGGTCAAATATGTGCCAAAAAAGTGATGATACGCGCAAAAGCTTCATTTTTTGTCGTTTTTCTGAAACTCTATTTATTGGCATCGAAAAATTGCGACAAAAATATGAAAAATTTATGAACTTACTTCTAATTCTGAGGGGGTTTCCAGATTCTAAGAGTTCAGAAGCCCCATGCCCATGTGTGTTGAGAATGCTGAGTATAGCTAGTTATGTTTGTTGTACGTTATTTTCTTATATTAAATTAACAAAAGTTATGAATTAATTCAAAACAATAACAACAAAATTATTTCCAACTTTCGTCAATTAATTATTTTTACTCTTAACCAAACAAAAATTTGACAAATTTATAACTAGTTGTTTCATTTTTAGCTGTTTGCAAGTCACACAAAATATTCGTGGATGACCTTCTAGCTGAATATCTGATAGTAAGAACTTTACAAATTTTAATAGTTATAAGTATGGTACAAATACTGTCTGTTTTCTGTTCAGTCTAGCACAATTTAAAAAGTCATAATTCTGCACCTTTTGTATCCAGGCTAAGCGAACATAAATATTATAAGACATAAATATCTCTTAATTCAGCTTCACTTAAAAGTAACACTTTAAAGAAGTAGGATATTTTGATAAGCATTTATTCAAAAAAGGATTTTGTTATGACAAGTTTGAAAAATGAATATTAGGTATCCCATCTACAAAATTCCCTAAAAATCTTTAATTTTTCCTAGAATTCCTCATGTTCGTAGTTTGCCTACTTGTTATAAAAATGAAAAAGTTCAAAGACCCACTGGTCGAAAAATAATGATCTTTGTAATTGGGATGGTACCTCAACTATTCCAAAAACAGTTCAAAATAGGTCCAAAAAATTTACCCTTCACAAGCGAAATAGCGTTTTTCTGGCGTTTTACGTTGTGTATTTTTTTCGAAAAACAACAAATTTTTGACAACTTTGCGCAAGAAAATTGTTAAATTTTCTCGGCGCATAGTGCCAGAAAATTTGTCAAATTCAGGTAGAAAGACGTTTAAGCTTAAATTACTGCTTGATTTCATCAACTTATTGCAAAATACATAACCATTCTTTATCTCGTCAATGCATTATATACATAATGATGACATATAGTATATTATTATCACATATAATATAATAAGGCAGGCAAATGGGGAGAGGGTTGTGGGGGCGATTGCAATGCTATTCATACATTTTACCTGCCTTGAAAGCAGTTGATTACAGACGCCCAACACATTCGCCTGATTCACAGGGGGTCCAGCCAGACCCCCACGCCCATGTGCGGTTAACACTATCTGTCCTATTCTGATTAAAATGTTGCGTGCTGTGGTAAATATCAAGTCTTTTTTGCAGATCAAGAAAGGTTACTGCCTCAGACCACCTGTGAAAAAACATTTGCAGAATCTCCAAACCTACCAGTACCAAGACTTGGTTATGCATGTTCAAGTGGAGGGCAAGATGAAAGCTTTCATTCATCTCAATCAGACAAATTAGCCATTACATCATCTCAGCTAGAGCGAGAGGAAGCTATCCGGAGCAATATGCTTAATATAGCAAAACTTGGCCAAATTCCTAACTTTCACTTTGCTAGAACTTTCAGAAGTCTTGCGTCGGATACAAAGAAGAAGTATGCAAGTGCAGCATCATCCATCTTACAGCTTATGGAGGGAGCAATGGCACCAGATGCACCAGACGAGTTACATAGCATGATTTGTAGGGAAATTGACAATAAATGGATATAAGGTAAACAGCATTTCTTTAAATTTACTGCTTGTCACAATGTTGATTGGGAACTTACCTAGCTGTATGACCTGTATAAATACAAATCACATGAATAAGGTACTATCAATGATCAAATTTTAGAGTTTTATAAAAAAAATTTCATAGTAAATAATAATCTCACAATTAATCTATTATACAATTTGCATATTTACTGCTCAATGAAATACTTAGCAGATAAAGAAAAATAATAACAGAATAAATTGAAATAAGCAGTAAAAAGCCATATTCATTGAAATAGCAGTAAAAAGCCATAGTAGCATATGGCAAAGTAGATATGTGAAAGGTAAAGAAAGAAATGTGGTTGAAGTAAAATAAAAACTATTAGATATCTAATACACTTGCAAATAATTATTTTATCCCAGTACTTACAACATGTTGACACTGTTGTGTTTTAATCAGCCATGCAGTTGAGGAGGAATGGTCTCCAGCAGACATGCACAGCATTGAGAGGGAGTGGGGAATTTCTAACTTTTTTGCGCTCAAAAGAATGGATATGTGTCAAAACATCATATTTCGGCATTTCTGACAATGCTGTATCTTTTTAGAGCATAAAAAATAAAAAAATCCGAAATAATACCGAAAAAATTTGAATAAATTAAACAAAATTCAGCAGAAAAAAGGTTATATGATATGAAGCTTCAAAAATTTGACACTCTTGAGTCAAAAGATCATTAAAAACACTTAAACCAGTAATTTAGCACCTTTTCCACAAATTTTTAGGAAAATTGCAAGTTCTGGTGGAAGATATTTTTTGGGGGTGGGTAAAAAAATTTTACTTCAGATCATGTATAGTCGGAGACCCCAGAATGGACGGGAAAGTTTTCTAGGAATAAGACAAAATATAGACCAAAAATAGATAAAAATTTGTGCTTTTTGCAAAAATGCTTGAAATTGACCATAAATTATGGATTAGCATAGTTTTTACACTGTTTCTTCATCTAACTATTTATGCCTTTGTGAGAAGCATGTTTTTTATTCTGACTATTTATAGAAAATGAAAATCTGAAAATTAGATTACATAACTATCATTGATTGTATTATTTTTAGGTGAGACTGCTAAATTGAAAAATGTCCTCAAGTCAGTTGCTGAATGTTTCCTGGCAGCCCAAACATCATCAATTCGAAAGCACTGCCTATCTATCGCTGCGCCATTTGTTTCATTCAATGAACTTCAATCATTCATCCCAGGACTGACATCGTATTATTACAAAGAAGCTAGAATTTTTGCCAAATCTTTTGGTTTTGGAACTAGTCTAGAAAAACCAGAGTGGAAACGAATTCGCTATGATGAGAAAAAATTAACAAGCTTTATTGCATTCATTACTTCACCCCATGTGATTTCAGACTTGCCATTCGGTCATTCAACTGTCACATTTTCTTCTGGAATAATAATGGAAATTCCACGAGTCATGCGAACAATGGTCAGTGAGCGTATAGTATCACAGTACATTCAGTATTTGGAAGAGAATGGTGAAACTCAGCATGCTTTGAGCCGCAGTGTCTCTGCTCCGTATCATAGACTACTGCACAGCTTACACCAGGAAGTCAGTACATGGTCTTGATTACATAAGTTATCGGGGTTCTGGGGCGGGTGACAACTCACAAGGCTGGTGGGCGGGCGGGGTGGGCTTTATTTTCAAAAATTTTGGCGGGGCAAGGGCGGGCCTTTTCTTTTAAAATTTTTGTTGTGCAAAAGGATACATGGGCGAAATTGATTTCCAGCGCACAAGGTTTCGCGAAATAGACTATAGTTCTAAGTAATGCTCTGCTGCTCATCCTTTGAATAAATACTTAATGAAATAGAACACATGGGGGCTGTTAAATTAATATAATCCAGCTCTTACCATGCATGGAGCTTACATATATACAGTGTCTCAAAAAATGAAACCCATATTTGACCTCGAAACTTCCCAACGGCTCGCTCAATTTCAAAGCTAGCTCTAGCTTTGAGCAACGCGCAATTGCAAAAGTCGTTTTTTCATTAAATACAATGCGTGTTTAGAATAGAATCATGTGTTTGCAACATTGTAGTTTTAATTGAGTGAACATTTTAGAATACGGTCTGCTCTATTCAAAAGCTTGTTTAGTCTAGCTGTTAGCCTGTAAATTTTTGTACTATTTCACTATTTGTCCGAGAGTTATTGAGCTTTCGCCAAATGTCATTCCTTTGGTCATTCACAAGTGCAAGCAACTCGCTGCTTATTTTGTCATTGCTGGCTCAATTGCTGAGGGAGGACTTTAGGCAAAAGCTCAATAGCTCTTAAACCAACAAACAAAATAAAACTAAAATTTAGAGGCAACTAGCAAGATAAATAAGCTTTGATTGAAGCAAACTGTGTTCTAAAATGTTCACCAGATCTAAAGCTACAACGTCGCAAACACATTTTCATTTCTTAGAACACATTGTATTCAATGAAAAAAACGACTTTTACCCAAATGCGCGTTGTACAAGAACAAATAAAGCTGCGAAAACGAAACTTTGCAAGATCATTATGAAGGTTTTTATCTATTGATTAAAGCAAGTTGCATTCGAATTGAGCGATTCGTTTTGAAGTTACAAGGTCTGATATGGGTTTCGTTTTTTAAACACCCTGTATATATAGGTAGGCAGGTACCTACATACACACATGGCCGCGTGGGGGGTTTGGGGGCATGCACCCCCCAGAAGTTGAAATATCCCCCCAGAAATCAAAATACCCCCCAAAAATTTTTTTTGCTTTTTCAGCAATTTTTTGATGCCGTTGGAAAGTGCTTGATAAGAAACGTCGAAAAATGGTGTTATTTGTCATACGACCACTTTTAAGACCATTTTTGACCTTTAAAAATTTTTTCACCCTCCCCCCAGAAATTTTTTCAGCCCCCTAGAATTTCGGTGCTGCCCACCTATGCCTACATATATGTAGGTACACACTACGTCCTTACATAAGGTAGACTACCATCTATAGGATTTGAGTAATGGCGAGCATTGGGATCTGGGTTGTCCTGGGATCCAGCAGACCCCCAAAATTGATTTTGTTGTGCTAGTTCTGGCGATTTCGCCCCATCAGACCCCCTCAGAATTTAAGCAATCAGCAATGCATGATTATGCCTTTTGCAGCTTACCTACATACATACGTGGGCAGCAAGAAAATTCTGGGGGGGTGCAAGATTTTTTGAAGGTCAAAAAATAGCCTTAAAAATGGTGGTATGGCGATAAAAACAACCATTTTTCGACGTTTCTCATCAAGCACTATCCATTGGCATCAAAAAATTGCGAAAAAAGCGAAAAAATTTTCAGAAATTGAATTCTGGGGGGTATTTTGATTTCTGGGGTATTTTGGTTTCTGAGGTGCATACCCCCCCAAACCCCCCCCCCCACGCCCAAGGTGTGCCTACATACCTAACTACACCTATCACAGTAACATCATTGTTGTTCCAATAAAGTTTATTGCTGTAAGAGATTAGCTCTTATTCAATTTACAAAATTGCATTGCACTCATTTACATTGAAGATTTTGTATCACTCATTGTCCGGTTCTTTATCTTCTTGCATTCTGGCTCTTTTCGACCAGAAATGGATACATAGAGTACATGAAAAAATTTTGCGGGGCGGGGCGGGCCTAATTTTTGTAACATCACTGCGGCGGGGGCGGGGCGGGTCTAAGGGAGCTGCGGGGCGGGGGCGGGGCGGGCTTTATTTCTTTCTTGGTGGGGCGGGGCGGGTCAAAAATTTTGGCCCGCACAGGGCTCTGCTTTCCGTACATTATCTTACCTTACAAAAAATTTTGCCAGTCAATATATTTACATATCTTAAGACAGAAAACTGAAATGTTGCTGCAAAAAGCTAATTGAATGGTCTTTGCTGATTTTTCAAACCTCCAAGAGAGCCTTGTTACACATATATAGTACTAATAATTACATATATAATGATGTGCTATTTTTTATGTTGTAGAATATTTCCTTTACATCGTTTAGAGCTCACAAATAAACGCTAAAAACACATACTCACTACTTTCTTCAATCCTCTAATGAATATTGAAATAAATGATTATATGATCTGGCGGGGGCAGGTAGGGGACGGAATATCCCACAAAGTTCTTCACATTCCCAATAAAAAATTTTGACATCCTGGAATTCAAGATTTTTCAAAAAATCGCGCAAAACATCCTGGTTTAAGTGTTTCTAGCTTATATTTCAGTTAAAAATTGCCCCTTGATTTTTCCTTTGCGTAAACCATCATTTTGACCACATTTTGTTGACTTTTATTCATTTTTTCAAATTTTTATTTGTTTTAGAAATCCAGCAACAAGCCTAGCAGTAGGTGACCAGACCACCAGTCCCGCACCCTTTAAAACCACCCTAGTTCAAACTCTGTACGATTTGAATAAAAAATACAATAGTACATACATACGGGCCTGTAGCCAGAATTATATTTTGGGGAGTACACATAAAAATTTTAACAAGTCAGATATCTCGAGAATCATTCAAGCAGGGGTAGTCCAAAATGAAGGCATTTTTAGCATATTCAACGTGCTGTACACAATGGTAAATGAAGATTTCAAAAATTATAAAAATTTTCAATTTATTTTATTATCACATACAAAAAAATCTATTGCTCAAGCTATCTATGCAACTGATTTCTTATCATCCAGTCTACAATCAATTTCTTAACTTTTCATCTTTGACTCAACTCTACGCCTGCGAAGAAAAACAAAAAAAGTGCAAAGCTCTCGGAAAAATTTGACATGCCTCCCATATCAAAACTCAAAGTTAAGCAGCTTAGAAAACAAAACTAAACATAAACAATGAATCCAGCACGGACCGCCAAAAGTTTCGAGTTTACAAGCTCAAAAGTATCCAAAATCTGTTTTGACAGTGTTCTAAATGCACTTCGCCGATTTTCAATTTTTTCCCTTTTAGGGGATCCATGAGAAACAAACATTTTTTCCATTTCGGAAGGAGAAAAATCCCCCCAAGCCCCCTAACCTTGGCTACGGGCACACCTGGTTGTAGGGAGAAGGGGTATGCAACTCCCCTAAGAAACCAAAACGCCCCCAGAATTCAACTTTTGAAATTTTTTTCTGTTTTCTTCACAATTTTTGATGCCAATGTATATTGCTCGATGAGAAGCGTTCAAAAATGGTGTTTTTTTGCCATACAACAATTTTTAGGCCACTTTTTGACCTTTGAAAAATCTTGCACCCCCAGAATTCTGCTGCTGCCCACATATGGCTACGGGTCTGGATACAAACATATGCATGCTTACGGTTCTGCATTTTCCACTGAATCAATTTGGTAGCCAACTTCACTTTGCTCTGAACCAGGCGCATCATCATGATTAGCTAAGCCCAATTTTTCAAGATCAACTCGAACAGATCTGATGGCTGACAGCACGTTTTCCTGGAAGATCAAAATTTGACAGTCAAATTACACTATTTAGCAAAATTGAAGTTCAATGAAGTAAGTGATGATCTGAATGTAATGACTAATATTTAAGAACACTGAATATCGAACTTTGGGGAATTTTCAAATATCTTGGGACGTAATAGTTTAGCTTAAAGTATTAAAGTATTATATTAAAGTATCAAAAAAATGTTTGAATGAGCTTAATAAAAATTTAGTATAAAAGTTTGAGTGTTTAAATTACATATAAAAATGCTTAATGCTCGAAAAACTGAGCCCCAAAAATCTAACAAGCTATGTTAAAAGAGTATAATCTTTTTCAGAAACAAAACGTGTGTTTTGAGCAAAATGAGGATTAGCCGAGGGATAATCAACAGTAAGCACTTTAAAATTTTGTCAAAAAACAACTAATTATTATATACAGATGAGAATTTCTAGCACAGGTTTTCGGAAAAAACTTCCTTACACAATTAAAGCAAAACTATGAATAGAATAAATAAGCTATTTACTTGAATATGTAATACGCCCTTATCCTATTCATCCAACCTACATATATACATTTACCACATGAGACTCAATTCTTAGAACAGAATAGTTTCAGGCGTGTCGCCCCTCGTCAGAAAAAAATTAAAAATATACCTGACCTACATATGAAAAATAGAAGAAATCAATGGATAAGAAAGTTTACTACAAAAGCTTGAAAGTTCATATATTGTTTTTCTTCCTTCTTTGAGCCACAGAAATTGAAAACTCACCAATTTGTTTAAGAAATATAAAATACAAAACCAGGAAAATTCGTAAATGCTTAACCAACCCACCAGATTTTGCTGAATATATAAATATGTTTACTGCTTTAGACATACCTTCAACTTGCTTAATGGTCGATTCATGACATAATCAGCAACAAGCTCAAATGCCAACTGTTTTAGGAATCGCGATCTTGAGCGGATGAAAAATGGACTGTTTTTGAATGTTAATGAATGAATAGTAAAAGCGTTGATAGCAGCAATGTCAAGGATATTGAAAAAATATATCAGAGGCCATCGTCGAGACGCAAGTTTCGTCGTATAGTATCGACACATCTGATCCATGGTATCAACGCCTGCTTTTGTATTGTTATAGTCAATGATCACACGCGGCTTTCTGGCGCCATCATTTTTGGTTTCGGGCTGGTCATGCATAGTTGAGATCAATAAGACGTTCTTCTTAGGTTTTGGCACATAAGAAACCATCATGACAGGACACCACCCATCCGGCTTTGAGCATTTAACTCCTCAAACATAGCTTGTTTTGGAGGGCACAGCCAAAATTTTTTAAAACACAAGGGGGAACCAAAGGATAAATTAAAAAAGACGTTTTATTACTGTAACGTTAACTTTTTGGGTTAACTTGAGGACCAACACGTTGTGTGATAAATTGCCTCCAGATAAGGCTGAATAGCTTTGAGTTCCATAGGAATTACAAGAATTACGTAGCCTTGGAGAGTTGTGAGAAATACCTAGCAACTATGCACCTAAAGGCTATGGGAATTTGGGCAGCAATTAAGGTAGCAATTTGGGGCTGAATTATATGTCCTAGATCCTAGGAAAAATTGAGCAGCACTTCGTTGTAAATAAGTAGTTTACAGGCTAAGAAAATGAGACAATGAATTATGTAGCAATTTAGCTTTAATTGAGAAAAGTCTTCTTAATGAGAGTAGTCATGAATAACATATGCACCTATCAATATAATGAGCAGGAATAGGGTGGCATAACGCTGTAGAAACTTCAACAAAAGCCAATTAATTGAGTAGAACGACACGTTGAAACTTCAACAAAAACCAAATTAATCGAATTGGCATGACGCGTAGAAACTTCAACGAAAGCCCAATTAGTCGAATTGATCGCTAAAGTCGAATAAATAATAAATGATCGGAGTGGAGCGAAAGACTGATAGAAACAAAAATCACCGGGTAATTGCAAAAAATGGTGAGATGTAGTATTCAAATTTTTTAGTCAGCCAATAGTAAAACGCGTCAATAAACGAGCAATTGTAATAATCACGCCCACAATGTTATAGTCTATCTTCAAATGTTGAAGCAAGCATGTTTGCACAGCTAACGACTATGTTCACACACTTAAACAATTGTTCTAGTGTCATAGCATTATGTACACAATAAAACTTCTCTGCTTTGTGATATAATATTCAGCAATTGCAGATTAAGTACTTATGCGAATAAACTCAAACTTTCTGCAAGTGATATAATGTATATCAAGTTTGCTGAAGTGTGCAAAAACATGTACACAACATTACCACCAGAGCTGAACAATTTGTCAATTTTGCTACCCAGATGCCTAAAACATGGTAGGAATCCAATACACACCCTATAAAGCTCATTTTCTGCACAAACCCTGTGCGGAATAGAAGAAATAAATGCAAAATATGCTTTAGGTTTTATGAAGACTAAAAATCGAATGTCTAAACCGTGCGCTTCTCTTGGGACCACACCTGGGCGTGGGAGAGGGGGTTTGGGGTATGCACCCCCTTCAAGAAACCAAAATAGCCCCCAGAATTCTATTTGTAAAATTTTTTTGTTTTTTTTGCAATTTTTTGATGTCAATGGTGCTCGATACCAATAGTGCTTGATGAGAAACGTTGAAAAAAGGTGTTCTTTTGCCATACCACCGTTTTGAGGACATTTTTTCACCTTTGAAAAGTCTTGCACCCCAGAATTTTGGTGCTGCCCACGTATGCTTGGGACTAAATATGCTCTAATTCTAATTTTAAAATTCGGATGCGACCATTTTTGATGAGAAAAAGTGAGAAATTTTCCAAATTTCACCTATTTTCTCCATTTTTCATTAGGTTCCGGTTTTTTCCTTTTTAGGATTTAACTCATTTTCCATTTTCAGTCCGGCCGGACCCATACCTTAGGTCGATGTAGATTAAGTTACCTATTCTGAATTCCACCCATTTTCAGTGCCCTTTGAGGATTCCGATTGGTGCCAGACAAAAATTAAGCCAAAGTAAACATTTCCAGTTATGGAGAATTTTCTGTTTTGTGTCACGTTTATGAAGAGAAAATCTTCTAGAATAATCTGCTATAACTAAATAATCGGTCTATCTCATTGTTGCCATTTTTAAGCAAGCGCTTGCATAATGACTTGTAAAATCCGGAAAATGTAGAATTCATTGGTAACTTCCTTGTAATAAGCAGCTGTCCTAAAAAACTCAGAAGGGCAAAAAAAGGGCAATTCATCTCCAAAACCATGAGAGAGAGGTGAGCTGAATGGGCTGGATGCACTGGTTCAGCGGGCTACGAGCGGAGCAAAGTTGGCCGCCTAATTACGTTACAGTAGAGAACATTGGCCGTAAAGTGTTTCCATGCAATCAACCTGCTCATTCTATGTAGAAAAGCTCTAATGGTATAAGGAAAATCCAACATTTTGATTCAAAAACATTTATAATCAAAAGCTAAATCACCGAAAACAATGTGTAAGTAAACAAAGAACAGATAGAAAAAAACTGGAGCTTCAACGGTCGTTTTTAAGTGAAATACGAGTAAAAAACGCACTCGGGGATCTCCGTCCTCTGATCACAGGCATTGAAGGGTTAAAGCAATAATCGTAAATAAATCAAAAATTAATCAAAAGTGTAAAGTAAAAAATTATTGCAGTAGATTTACAACTGTCCGCACTTTAAACATTATAAATCATAATTATGCAATCCGAGTCGGCCATAAAGGGCAGTTGAACGTTGGGTGCCACAGTATTGAAGCCGAAATACGAAAAAATGTGCAAAAGATAATCGCGCTCGGTGTCATTCCTGTCGAATTCTACAAAAATTTCTTTGCAACCCAGTTTTTCCTCTGCAAATTCCAACAGACGTACGGAGCTAAAATGACAGAAATATCAAAAATAGAGAACAAATATTTAAAAGAATATAAAAATAAACAAATAATAGAATAAAAAATTGCATTATAAATAGAAAAAAAGGAAAGTATTTAAAATAAAAATTAATTATTCAAGTGCCACAATTACGACAAAAAATGTAAAAATAATAAATAAAAGAATAAAAATGAAGGAAAAATTAATAAAGGGGTATTTTGATGCCAAAATTTAGTGACAGGGCAAAACAGAATCGTTCTTTGTCGTTCACTATTGATATTTATTTATTTTTGGAATCAACAACTGATAAAAACGAGAAAATTTAATTTTGGAGTCGAACAAAGTGTGCTGGGCTCTGCTTATACAAGGAAAGAATCTGAAATCGAAAGAAGATATGAAAATTTGAAAAAATTTTATCTACTTAAGAAATGTACAATTTATCTTTTTTCATGACAACATTCAAAAAGCAAAATCGCGAAATGAAAAGTAAGGAAAATTCCGAGTCCACAAGATTCTGGTTGTGTTTGGATTCTGGGAACTTATGTACCCATAACCGAAAATTTTATAAAAATGAGGCAAGTTCCACAAATGGACGATAATTATTTTTTAAACGCGTGATCGATTTTGGAAAGAAAGATAAAACTAAGTAATTTTTGTCACAATTACAATTTAGTTCATTTTTATGTCGCTTCAGGTTCAATAAAAGCTCACTATTTGAACCCTCACCACCATAGGTGGGCAGCACCAAAATTCTGGGTAGGGGGAAGGGGTAAAAAAATTTTCAAAGGTCAAAAAATGGTCTTAAAAGTGGTCGTATGGCGAAGAAAACACCATTTTTCGACCTTTCTCATTGAGCACTATCTAATGGCATCAAAAAATTGCTAAAAAAGCAAAACAAAATTTCAAAATTTGAATTCTGTGGGGGGGGGGTATTTTGATTTCTGGGGGGTAGGGGGTGCATACCCCCAAACTACCTCCCACGCCCATGTGTGCTCACCACCATAGATGCACACAAAGGTGGACAGCACCAAAATTCAATAGGGGGGTGCAAAATTTTTCAAAGATTAAAAAAATGGTCCTACAAATGGTGATAAGGCGAAAAAAATCATTTTTCAATGGTTCTTATCAAGTTTTCAACCGAAAAATAACGAAAAAAACAAAAAAATTTTAAAAAATTGAATTGTGGGTATATTTTGCTTTCTGGGGGGTATTTGAACTTCTGGGGGATGCATACCTCTAAACCCCTTCCCCCACGCCCACATGTAGATGCAGAGCATAGGCGATCTGGGGGAGAGTCAGCCAACGTGGGAGAGGGGGGTCAAATTTTAGCCAAAACGACCTCAAAAACTAATATAAGCGCTGAAATAGGTTTGAAACTACATTATTAAAGTTTCTGATCAGTATGAAGCACTTTTAGAGAAAATTTTCAATTTTCATCCGTTTTTGGCATTCACTTTGCCCTATTTTCACTACAAAATCTTGGGGGAGGGGAGTCCAGGACCCCACAAACCCCCCTCCCGAATGTGCAGATCTGCTCACCACCCAGTCCTGAGTCGAGTCCAGAATAATTCAGAATTTTGAAATTCAAACTCACCCATTCCCCCACCAATGGCAAAGGATGGAGGGGGCGGCACCACATGTTTATTTAAGAACATTCAAAAATAGGTCCATAAGTTGCAATTCACTTACTAAATGGCGTTTTTCAACGTTTTACATTGTCTACTTTAGCGCTTTTGGCTTGCAACATTTTTTCGAAAAATTTTTAAATTTAAACAATTTTGAGCGAGAAAAAATACACTCAAAATACACTTCAGCGAAAGTCCTAAAATTCGTGAAATTAAGGCAGATGAACGTATAAATGCTTAAATTAATGCTCAATTTCCTTTATTTGTACATTGCGCGAAAAATTGAGAAATAATGCTCGAAGGAAGATGGAAACTATACCAAATTAGCTATTTCTGCTATTGAAATCTTTTTAATTCTTTGGGCAAAAATATGCATTTCAGGCTGCCGAAAAAAGTAATCATTTGTTCCATCGATATCCGGGACTCTGACTGTACCGTTAAATTAGGAACCCGGGATCTCTAATAAATGGGTAAAAAAACTTAAAAAAAATTTTGTATAAAATTTTATATTCTATTAAATTAAGTGAAAAGTTATTAAATAAAACATTAAATATTAGTCATTTCTTCGTACTAAACAAATAAATAAATAAATAAATGTTTGCAAATAAAATACAAAATAGCACAATAAATTTATTAATATAAAAAAATGAATGATTAATAGAAATTAAATTTAAATAGTAAATTTTATAACAAAATACTCCAAAACATTTAAAAAAATCATAAAAATATCATTTTTTGTACTTTTAACAAATGAAAATAACAAATTTAAAAATAAATAAGAAATGAAATATTATATTACAAACAAAATATCTACTATATATTTGTGAAAGTTAGTGTGTATGTTTGTCCGGGGTTGGCTCCAGCCCCATAGCAGATGGGGAGTTGAAATTTTGGCCCGAGGTCGGCCTACCTATGAGGGGTGTAGTAGGGATCTTGAAATTTAGACAAACACACCCATTGGCCCTGGGCAGGGAGGAAGCGGGGTTTGGCCCCTGTGCTATAAGCCTCCACAAAATCTGCAGCATTCACAAACAGTGGTCAATTTATAGTGAAGGTCTATAACGGGAAAAAGTACCCATAAATTGATGATAATGCCCCGACTTTTAACAAATCGAAATTTTGGCAGAAAAAATTTCAAAATAAAACTTTAAAATTTTACTGGGAGAAGGGAGTTTACTCACCCATAAGTTTTGGTCAAAAACTGCAATACACGAGCAAGTTTAGTTGCCCAAAGAACACACATTTCTGCCAAAAATTGGGAGGAAAGGGGTACCCAATATACAAAGACTTTTCAGGACCGTCTTTGTACATGTACAATGATTTTTATGAACACAAAAATTGCGAAAAAGGTCTGAAATTCTCAGATATTTTCGGTGCTTTGCGACAAAATGAGTAACTAAGTGTTCTATATATCTTTATAATGGCAGAAATTGCATATGAAAAGGTAAAATGACAAATTTTTTGGCGCTTCGCGCCGTTTTAAGACGATTCTTAGTGATTTTTGCCCTCAGAAACCCAGAAATTAGCTAAAATACACTACCAAAAGTCTAACATCTCTATTTGTATGACACTAAAATCACTACTGTATTATATTATAGTAGGTACCCAAAAATATATGTGTACAGAATATACAAAGATTTTTGGGAAGCAGTGTTTTTGTATAAGGTCCGTTTGTACATGTGCAAAGATGGTCCGTGAAAGTCTTTGTAAATTTCGTGCACACAAATTTTTGGGTACTATAATATGGTACAGTAGCGATTTTAGTGTGGCAAAAACAGAGTTGTTCGACCTTTGGTTACGTATTTTAGCAATTTATAGGTTTCTGAGGGCAAAAATCAGTAATATTGTCTCAAAACGGCGCAAAGCGCCATAAAATTTGTCATGTTTCCTTTCAAAATGCAATTTCTGAAAGTGCTTACAGTGCTTACAGCTGCCCACTAATGCCCACTAAGGTTTGCTCGATAAAATCCGACTGCAACAAAAGTTAATGGAGACTGCGCATGCAAAATTCGAGGCGCGTACTGTATGTAACAATTAAATCAAAATGAATTCTGCGGAGTTCAAGCCTCTCTAAGTTTAAAGCTTCTAACCTTTCATCATAAGAATGTTCAGTAAATTGCAATGTTTAAATAGGTAACAAAAACGGGATATGGATAACTCGCCCCCTACACAACTCGCTCCCAACAACTTGCCCCACACAACTCGCCCTCCACAACTCGCCCCTCCACAACTTGCCCCCAAACAACTCGCCCACCAAGCAACTTGCCCCCGACAAACTCACCCCCGACAAACTCAGCCCCACACAACTCGCCCCCCCCACAACTCGCCCCCCCATATCTCGCCCCCCACAACTTGCCCCCGCACAGTTTGCCCCCGACAGATGACTCTTAGAATTTGAAGCCGAAGATCTGCGATTTCGAATGCAGATAAGCAGTAAGCACAGTAGGTACCTACTAGTGATGTCCCGGTGCCGCTTTTTTTACTCGGTGCCGGTGCCGGTGCTACATTAGCATATTATATAGTGTACTGTGCTTCTTCAAAAAGGGTTAAATTTGTACCTATTTTTCACGGATATACATATTAATGGCAAAATTTCATTTGGCTAGTAACGACTTCATTATTTTTAATTTATGAATACATATTAATTTTCTCATTTAAGCATTAAACAAACAAAAAATTGTAATAAAATTGAAATTCTAAGAAAAATAAAAGTTTATAGAGTATTATAAGTTCAAGTGTAGCGCAATCAAGATTGGCTTGTGCAATAGTTGATTCTTTAGTCAAATCGAAATTTGGTTTTAGTGCATTAGTTAAATATTCAATCAGTAAGAAACAAACATGAAAATAGCCACAAAAATTTTTCGAGGTTAAATTGTTTGAGTTTATCATTTCACATTTCCAAAAGCCTCTGAAAACAAACATGGGATATATCAGTAATGCAAAAGACTTAGAACTTCATTTACAAAGTACAAAGTTTTAACAAGCTTTTTCTGAATAATTTGCAGGAAAAAGTTTAGCATAAAAACTATTTTAAAATTCTAGCTGCGTTTTATGGTCTTTTGCTCAGGAAATGGAAAAATAAAAATGGATTTGATGAAATCAAGTTTAAAACTACACTGTAGTACTCATCCTTCTTGCCTACAGATGGTAGAATTAGAAGAACGTTCCACTCTATATGTCAATGTTTCTAATTTTAATTTACTTTATTTATTAGTGTCCACGCTTCTTGCTGTTAATTGATGTTTTCAATAAGATGTGTTTTGTTAAATGAATAATTCATTTTTAAAGCTCGAAGACTTGTTCTGAAGTTCAGTCAAAATGCTTCACTATGCTAATAAGATTTTATTAACAAAATGCTACCTTTTTGCGCCTTCATTCATTAAATTGGTAATAAATGAGCTTCAATTATTCTTTTTACACTAATTTTTCTCTTTTATCTAGCACCGGCACTGGCGCCGGTACCAGCCTAGCACCAGCCCGGTGCCGGTGCTTAGGCACCGCTCCGGTGCCGGTGCCGGTGCCCAGGACATCACTAGTACCTACCTACATTAAATGCCTTTTTCTATGATGTTATGATTGCACAGTTGAGATCACTGTAATTTTTCAAAAACATGTTGAGATCACTGTAATTTTTCAAAAAAAGTTGAGATCACTGTAATTTTCCAAAAACACGTTGAGATCACTGTAATTTTTCAAAAAAAAGTTGAGATCACTGTATTTTTTCAAAAACACTTTGAGATCACTGTAATTTTCAAAAACACGTTGAGATCACTGTAATTTTTCAAAAAGATATCAATTACTTTTTTCAAAACACAATTTGAGATTAATGCGTTTTTTCAAATGCAACCGAGATCAACGTCGGAAATCAAAGGTCTTTGAAGCGAAAGTTTGTCATAAGAGCGGACTTATTACTGTAGAGAAGAAGAAAAGTACATATGACGCAATGCAACGCACAGGGCGCAGAACAGGAAGAAACTGTCGATGAAGCGATGTGCCTTGTTTGGTTTAAAGTTAAAACCACGCCTAGGAATAGGGGAGATCGCCCAGACTTTTCATAGCCCAAAATTTTGGGAGGGGTTCGGCATTACTGGGAGGGGGAAGTGGGCTTCAACTTTTGGCTGAAAAATGGCTAAAATGCTCTAAGAACCAAGTCTTAGCTTAAAAAAGTCCTAGACTTCGAGAATTTTCTCTTCGGGGACTCCTGGTTCGAAATAAAAATTTTTTTATTTTGGGGGAAGGCGCTCTACGGCTGGTTACACATCTGCGGCCATTGGATTCTCACCATATTTAATGCATCTGAGTTTTATGATTTACAAAGTGTACAGCTCTAGTTGTCGTAAAACTTCTTTTATTCATCTTTTGGTTTCTTATGGTTTGAAAAATTTATGTCGTAGCTTCTCCACTGCAAAACAATATCTGATTACGGACGCGCCTATCGCCGAACAGTCGAGCAATGCTTATGTAGCTATTCACTGGCGTAGCCAGTGGGGGAAGGGGGCATTCCCCCCTGGGGAAAATTTTTACATTTTCAAAAAGTGAGCAATATGTTTGCATGATGCTGTTTTGCGATGAAAAATCGAGAAATTCGGTGCTTCGCGCCAGTTTATTCTATTATTTGGCAGTTTCTACCGTTTTATTGGTGGAAAATCAAAAAATTAGCGCTTTGCGCGCATAAGAAGCATTTTTTCCGTCAAAAACATGAATAAATTTGGAGTAACTTAAGAATATGGTACTTTCAGAATACGAAAAAATAAACTTCAGAAGAGCGGATTTTTTGCTCAGTACTTAGAACATGTTGGAAGAAAGCGCGGAAAAAAAATTTCATCCATCTATGATCAATATTACAAAAGCTATGGGTTTCTATAATTAGCCTCTTCTAGACCTAAGCAAGCATCTTCTCGACCTAAGTATTTGAAGATTCAAACAGCTGAATGCAGAATCACATGTAGATACCCAATTTACGTCGACCTAAGCATCTATATATCGACCTAAGCATCTATACATCGACCTAAGCATCTATACATCGACCTAAGCATCTATACATCGACCTAAGCATCTATACATCGATCTGAGCATCTATACATCGACCTAAGCATCTATACATCGACCTGAGCAGGAGCGACCTCGACCTAAGCAGCTTGAAACGCCATTCCAGATATACTAAGCCTAAGCCTGAGTATAATAGAAGCAAAAACCTAGATTTTCGTATATCTTATCTAGTAAAACCGAAAAAACATGCAAAAAAATATGAAATTTTGTTGAAGTTTTTTAAAATTTCAAACAGCTTTCCGTGCCTTTTTTCTTTTTTCTCCTTCATTGCTATGCTTCCTTCCGTAATTTCAGCCCATATTATTTATTTTTGACAAATGTATAAGTCCTAGGATCGAGCCGTTTAATCCTCCCACGCAACACTCAAATCGAGAGTTGCCTGCAACGTTGCAAGTATGGCTCAGATTTTCACCAAATTCTTTTCCGCGCTTCAATTTATCATGTTCTACCATCTTGGCAAAAAAATTTGGCATTCCGTATTCGTTTTGCACTTTCTCCAAAAGTACCATATTCTTAAGTTTAGCCATAAATTTTTGAGAAAATTTAATTTTTTATTGGCTTAAATCGTGCAGGATGATGTGAAAAGCCCAAAAAACACGTTATTTAACGGCCCCGCGCCTTTTTACGCGTTTTTTAAACGAAAAATTTTTTGTTTTGAATTTCCCCACCCTGGCGAAAATACTGGCTACGCCTATGTATGCTATATTACCTGCAGTTGACTGCAAGTGCAAATAATTACTGCCACGGCGGTGCTGTCGTTCTTGACGTAAAGATTACAGTAATTGATTCTTGTCTTCAAACTCACTAAAATTTAATACTTGGATAATAAATAAAAAACCTTAATAAAGCCTCAAAAGTTTTGAGTAACCCTCATGAAATCTTCCATGAACTAAAACCGCTAAAAAACCCAAGGACCCTAAAAAAACCCAAAATGCGGGAAACCCCATCCTGGCAACACTGGTTTGCTCTGCATCGTGATACAGTACCTAGTTAGGACATATACTAATATTAATACTCTATTCGGAAAAAAACACTAGGGCAAAACAAAAGTCGCAAGGAAAATAAAATAAAATGCGAAATGTCCCGGACACATAGGCAAATAGATTGGGCTCATGTGTGCCCCATCGAAAAATTCCCGAAATCAGCCTTTTCCAAATTTCTCTTAAATGTCTCAACATTTGGAGAACTTTGAATATATTGTGGAAGATCGTTCCAAATTTTAGCTGATCTAGTAGCAAAACAATACTTTTTACAATCAAGTCGAAATTTTTCTCAACAGATCTGATTTGCAAATGCATTTCTAGTGCACGAATAACCATAAAACTTATAAAAATCTTCAGAAGGCAAGAGATTATTGTGAATAATATTATACGTAACAATTAAATCAAAATAAATTCTATAGAGTTCAAGCCTCTCTAAATTTAAGGCTTTTAACCTTTCATCTTAAGAAAGTCCCATATATCCAATTAACCTTCTAGTAAATTTTTGCTGCACCCGTTCAACCCTGTTGATATCAGCAAGCAAATAGGGGCTCCATACAGTTGGAGCATACTCTACTAAAGGCCGAATATTATTCTTAAAAGCAAGAACCAACATTTTAAGATCACGTGATTCAAAACATTTGGAAATCAAAGCACTCATTTTCAAAGCTTTTGCTGATTTAATAGTACAATGACAACTATAGTCTGTTTCATTTATTCGAGAGCTTTTGGTCAATTCTTTTAAGGGCTACAGTAAGCTGAACAAGACAAATAACAGTACTTCGGTAGATGAGTTCAGTGAGGGCGAGTGGCTAGAATTCTTCCATTTTTAATGCATTAAACGCCCAAATAAATATGATTTAGGCATTTAAACAGTGCTGGGACATACTACAGTAAGTGCTCTAAACAAAAAGCTATCGGCTGGAATCGAACTCAGGTTGCTTCGACTACAAGCAAGAGGTTTTACCACTGAGCTGTGCGGGAGTTTGCGGCGTTTCTTAACATCTCAGTCGATTGTGTTTTAAGTGTCGACTCAGGATATCATGAATGCGCGATTTTTATCAGCAAGTTAATTGATCTGAAAGACGAGAATAAATTATGCCGCAAAAATGTTGTTGAAAAAGCAGTCTTTACTACATAGCTATAGTGAGATCTAGCAACCTACAGTAAATAAGAAAAAAGGGGTTACTGTAACCTCCGAAAACATTTGCTGAAAAAGCTCTTGGATAAATGAAACAGACTATGGATGATAAGTTTATTGTTAAGGAAACACTTAAATACTTGACTGAAACAGCTAACGTGCTACCCAGAAATATTATATGAACAAAGAGGTATCATAACTATTGCACATCAGTTTGAACCATTTTTATAATGCATATATTTTTAATTATGCAATCCGTGCAGATGCTTTCGTGAAATATCTATAGTCTATTTCACGAGAAACCTTGTGCATGGACCATAATTTTGAAATCGATGTAAATCTTTGGCAAAAGCGGTGTAAACTGAAGTAACAATTGCAATACTATACAAAGTAATTGATATGCATATGAAGTTTTACTAAGCTAAATTGTATTACTGTAGGCTGCTTATAAGCCACTTTTCTATCTATCTGCTTGAACGCTGGAAATTGATTTTTATGCACAAGGTTACTTAAATAGACTATAACTTATACAGTGGTCATTCCTGTAGCTTCCTTATGAACTGCTTCTCGTCCCATACAGAAAATTTTGTAAAGCAGACTGCAGGTCAAAGTGCAAACTTCGCTCTTTATTTGTCGTTCCTCGATAATGATCAGCGAAATTGTCCGATTGTAATACTTGAAATGACGTATTTGTAAAATGAATCTTAAACTCGCTGCAGATTTACACAATTTTTGTTGATTATTACAAATCACTATTCAATACAATCACTAATTTTTTCGGTCGCTTTATTTATTTCTCTCTCGTAGAGTGATGGATGGTAAGTTTTTAATGCTTGTATTCGAGCATAGTCATAAGTTTGAAAGTTGTCGATCAATTAAAAGTATAGTAGGTTTTGCTCCTATGCAGACATGCACGTGAGAGGGGTTGGGGGTCTAGATCACACCTGGGCGTGGGGGTTTGGGGGTATGCACCCCTCTCGAGAAGCCAAACTACTCCCAGAAACCAAAATATGCTCAGAATTCAATTTTTGAAAATTATTTTTGTTTGTTTTTCGCAATTTTTGATGCTAATGGATAGTGCTCAATGATAAAATTTGAAAAATGGTGTTTTTGTCATACCACCATTTTCAAGGCCATTATTTTACCTTTGAAAAATATTACACCCCCACCAGTGCTGCCCACATATGGTCTAGATCCTCAAAATGGAAAAACGGTAAATTTCCTTGGGAAAATGAGGGAAAATGAAGACCAAAAACGAATGAAAATAGAAAATTTTCTCCAAAAGTGCTTTAAATTGATCAGAAACTTTGTAAACATAGTTTTAATGTTACTTTAGCGCTTATACCAGCTTTTGAGGTTATTTTGGCCCGGCTGGCTGACCCCTCTCCAGATCGATCATGCCATACATTGTATGTATGTCATTCACCTTTTCAAAAAGCAAACTCCGCTACAAGATCACCTTGCTTTGTGAATCAGAGCGTGACGAGGAAAAAGTTTGCACCTAAAGTGTAGCGTGTGTGAAAGCATCTTGTTACCCATCCTCATGCATTTATGTTTAATTGGCGGAACTTACACTTGATATTTGAGTAAAGTTTATGCTGAAAAACTTTGATCTGTTTAAATAATGTAAGGTTGTCTTGTTTAAAAAGGATAATGCGGATGTTCAGGGGCGGATATAGGGGGGGGCCGGGGGGCGGCCGCCCCCCCATTGGCCCAAAATATAACGCAAAATTAAGGATTTTTGAGCGATTTTCAGCGATTTTCTGGTTAAAACGGCTAATTTTTCCGCCCAAGTCAGGGTTCCCCCTAAGAGGTACCGCCCCCCCCCCTTAGGAAAATCCTGGATCCGCCACTGCTGATGTTAAGAACAATATTGTGTCCGCGTTCTTGGACTGCTGTCATTATTGTGGTATGCTACTGTATGTGTTTACAGATTGATGTACTCAAATCATGCTAATTAAAAGTAGGGTACTAGCAAAGAAAAATGCTCCGATGGAACAAAAAAGATGAATATACTTGGAATGTGGATTATTAAGGATGTAAAAGGAGGGGACTAGGAAAAATCTACCTAGAGTCGCAAAATCTGCTGAAAATCATACTTTCTCTAAGCAACAGAAAAAATCGAAGTATATTCTGCGGCCTCTAAAAAAGTGTCTTTTTTGAATAATGTTCGAAGTTTCAGATAAGAGTGTATAAACGAAATCTGTAATGTTTATTTTTAAATTGCTGGCAAGTAGCAATGCTGACTAAGCTTCGTATCCTGATCGATAGAAAACTAAGTGGTATTGTATTTAAAGTTGTTTTATTTTGTTTTGAGCATTAAAGCAAGCAAAGCAGGGGCCGATTGATTAGTGCACACAAATCTTTAAGGGCATACTGGTGTACCTACATTTAGTCTGTTTCAAGTCAACTTGAGTGTTTCCTACTGTTTTAGACCATTCATTCAATTGACATAGAAAGACTGTTAGCTTACTCAACATCATTTCCCATAGCTACTGCGTAGCTAATATGCTGCTTTTTCAATCATGTTATGGTTAAATATTTATTTTAATCTGTTGGCCGCAGAATATACTTCGATTTTTTCTGTTGCTAGAGAAAGTATGATTTTCAGCAGATTTTGCGACTTTAGGTTGATTTTTCCTAGTCCCCTTCTTTTACATCCTTAATAATCCACATTCCAAGTATATTCATCTTTTTTGTTCCATTGGAGCATTTTTCTTTGCTAGTAAATATATGACTGACAATGACAGGGCGGAATGACACTTTGATGAAAATTCTTCGACGACTTGTTTATAATTTGATATCTTAGATGCCATGGGTTGCTTAAACGATATGTAACGACATTAGGATCTTGAGATTTGAAATTAGGAGGAACGAGCTAAGTAACGCATTCTGAGTGAAAAATTGAGGGCAGATTGATGATGTCAAAACCCTCATTCGAAAAGTAAGTCGAAAAAACTTGAAGTGTAATCAATTTTCATCAGCAAGACGGGTTTATATAGCCTATAATAAGAAATTGCAAAAATTATGCCAAAATATTGTTTTTCGTTGTGCGGAAATTCATGGGTGGATAATGAAACAACGTTTTCACGTGAAGATTTGAGACTTTTAAAGAAAGACCAAAATTCAATTTGCTTAAATTGAAAAATCTATTTTCAGAATCGAATATTATGCAACACTCATCTGGAGACGAGATTATGATCAATCTTAATGATGACGGTTTTTGCGGCCATGACAGCAATAATTACGCTGAATATGGAACTCATGGCTAAAATGGGGGCTTGCTCAGTGCCATTCATGGAAATATTGCAAAAACCAGTAAAATTGTCTTTTAAGCCAAAGAGAAAATCGTTTGGAGTGATTTAATCCAGAAAAGTTTCCATTTAAGAATATTAGATAGGTGTGAGACAAGTTCAAAAAATTGTATTTATAAATCCACAAATGAATGATTAGATTGGTTGAAATGAGAGACCGAAGGAGTTGAAAGTTTGTTTTCCTTTATTTTATTTTGATTAATATTTAAGCGACTCCTGGCCTACATACTCCAAACCACAATCTTTACACGCAAATTTCCATGTTGTCTGGCTATCGCTAGAAACTTCACGTACTTTATCGCATTTCGGGTCATATTTGTAGAAATTGCAACAATCCAAAACCATTTCCACGCACTACAATTGCGCCTCTGTAATTCTATTCTGAATTTCTTTGCTTAAAAGTGATTAAGTTTCACAACATTTTCTGCTTGACTTTCAATTTCAGGTTTTTGCAAAGTTCCCATATACAAGCCAAGAGAGTTTGCGCAGGTACTTGGCAGGAACAAATCGATGCTAACTTTTCGATTTGCGATCAGCAGATGACGTGAAAGCTTCCAAAGTCGCATGGGAAGCTACCATAAATATACCTGATGAGACTATATCAGTGGACAGGTTTATAATATAACTGCGATATGATGATATTCATTCTGAATCCAGCATTTTTTGAGAACTGTTTTTAGACGATCATTGAATTATCAGATTCCTAATTATGTAGGTACTTATTTCTGCAAAAAATAATATGATAGGAAGTGCATTAACGCGTACCTACTATATACTTAGGTGACCCCAACACCTGTGCACACCCCTACAGCTATAACGGAACACATCTGGAAAGTTCATTTTTTTTAAAGATAAACAATTAAAAGATTTTGTTCTTCTTTTTGTTTAGACTCAATACCAAGTTTTTAATGAGCGTGCAGGGTTTTGGTGTAACATTATAACTAGAGCTGTGCCGGGGCCGCCTTAGCCGGGGCTGGGTCTGGGCCTAGGCCCCAGTGTTACCTGCTGGGGCCACACAGCGTGCTTTACCATGCTCATAGTACGACCCTGCCCCTACCCCTTATATGTACCTATGCATATATTCTTGCTTGTAGATATGCACGCTAAGCGTTAATATTTGTTGGGATTAAAGATATAACAGAACATGGGCATCGGGGATTCTAGAACCCCCCAGAATTCACATTCCTTCTCCCTGAAAAATCCGCTAGACCCCCCCGGAAATTCGATTTTCAGAATTTTTTCTGTTTTTCTGCGGTTTTTTGATGCTAATGGATAGCTCTCATTGAGAAACGCGAGAAAACGGTGTTTTTTCGCTTCTACCATATATTATCAGGCACTTTTTGACTTTTGAAAAATTTTGACCCTCTAGAATTTTTGAGCTGCCCATGTATGGATTTAGCTCCTCTGGCTTGGACGCAGCTCTCTCAATGTGCTTTACTTTGCACTTTTTTTAGGCTTATTATTCTATTTGTTCTCGATAGACGTAGCTGTCTGCTACCAAGCAAGCTGGAAATGCTCAGTCTCATATGAATTGCAATTTAAAAAATATGTCAATTTTGATTATTAGCTAGAAATTTTCAGCAATCTGACATAGTGAAATAAAGATTTGAATTAGGCAAGATCTGTGGTTTGCTTGAAATTGAGTTTAGCTGCAAATCTTGCCCAAAACATTATCAATTTTCTGTTATAATCAACTTAACATTGGCCCCGGGCCTAGGCCCCCGGCGCGGGCCTGGGCTCCTGCACAGCTCTAATTATAACATATACAAACTTTTGACGATTTTAGTCCGTGTGTACACAAGTCAGTGTAAATGCCTCATGCAATTTGATGGTACAGACTTGTAGAGAATCAAATTATCTAAACCCTCACTTTTTGTTTTTTGAATTTTTGCTTCAGTTCTAGAAGGGGGAGTGTAACGAGTGCAGAATAATGTGGGCGTTAAGGCAGATTTTGGTTGCGTTCTTTACCTCTTTTGATGTCTGCCAACAACTCCAGTTGTGTGTCTCAAGAAATTTTTCTAATGGATATGTACTACGGCTTTAGGAGCTGCTCTGAGCTTACCAGCAAACTTCTTTACACTCAATACGGAGTTAGATCTAGGGGTTCAAACTTTACACATCAGTGGATAGTGTAAAAAAGAAGTTTTGTCTAAGATTTCTCCAACAATTTCTCCTATGCGTTGGGATAAATTGTATATAAGAAAAAATTGAGTAAATCTTAAGGGCTACACGTTGGCTGCAAATTGCGTTTTGAAAAACGCAATATTGAGTTATTCATGGGGGTGTAAAGTGAGAGCCAGTGAGTGCTAAAAAATGGGCAAAAAACACTTTTTTCCCTATTTTGACGGATTAATATCTCAAATATTTTGCAGGCAGAGGTTTTTTGCATACAAACTTACTACGATTTGAACGCTACATACTGGCTCAAATTGGATTTTGCTCACGACGTGCGTAAGCTGTTATCTATTTATTTAGTGAGAGTAGATTTATTAAGTGAAATAGGAAATATACAGTAGTAATGTCAACTATTAACAAAGAAGCTTACGAGGCAGTCGGACAGAGCGAAAGGATAATGATAGGCGGAAAAAAATAATCAATGTCGAAACACGCGAGAATAAAATAAACGATCCACTTCAGGAGCGAGAGAGAAGACGAACCCCTTTCCATGTGTGTCTCCTCTTTTTATTTCCTTTAATTTTGGGCGGTTCTTTGCCTCACTTGGCGCTTTCCTCATTGGTTGGTTATATTTTATCTAGCTGATGCGTTTGTTTTAGTATTCAACTAAATTTCTTTTAATCTTTGGTCACGCCTACTGTAGCTTCCGTACTTTGGGTACTTTTATTATGTTTTAATTAACAAGAGTGCATTCTCCAAGACCAAAATATGTCATATTTTGGCTTGTCATACGTTTGATGGTGGTTTCCGTACAGGCCAATATTATAATTGTCCGGCAATTAGTTTTCCATCGCTTCGTTCGTATAATACAATAGGCAATAAGTAGGGTATTGTATTTTGCAATTAGCGAGTAAGTAGTTACTTCTAATTTTCTTTAGGTGCTAGGTGTGTTTAAAGGTTTAAGGCGTAAACATGAAGATTCCTGCATTATATTTTTGTATATGTTTTTGCATGCATTAATTAATGAAAATTTCGAAAAGGAAATTGGCGGGAAGAAATTGGCAGACATTTGCACATGAATCTGGGAAAATGGGCGCGTAGACTAATCTTCTTTAAGTGTTTTGCTGGGTTGAAGTGGTATTTTGAGTGGTCGAAATAAGTTTTGGTTCAAGTGGCCATAAATGAGGAATCGCGAATCAGAAGTAAAAGACAATATACATAATTACGCATGTAACTAGAGCTTGAGCGCAATTTTAACGATATAAAACAAGAAAAACAACTTGTCATTAATTTAGATATCAATAATAACGTATTTTAAATGAATTTAAATAAATGCGTAATCAAAACACGTACTAATTATTACATTATTTAAATCATCTTGACACGTCCCACCTTGAAAAAAACAAATGTCCTCATTTGTTCAGCTTCTTGCCGGCCTCGGACCGAGATTGTATGTATGTCGTCAGCGTTTGAGGTCTTTCTCGGACTTTGTGTTCGCTACTGTTTGTCGTTTCCAATTCGACGTCTTCGGCATTTTTTGATTTTTCCTTCTCCTTGGCTTGTTCATCCTCAGCGTTTGCTTTGCTTTCATTGATCTTTTCAGGTCCGGTTAAATCTCTTTCTTTGAACTTTTTTGTACGATTAACATGTATAGTTTGTAATTGGCCATTGCCAGTATCAATCAATAAATTTGGGTACGTTACTTTTATAATTTTAAAGGGGCCGATGAAAGTATGTAGCAATTTATTGGGTATTCCCTTTTTAATTGTTTCATTTTCAATTAAAACTAGATCTCCCGGGGCATACATGATATTATACGCTTTTCTGTCATAAATCTGTTTATATTTTTCTTGTGACTCCGTTATTTGTCTCTGAATCTTATTAAGTGCTTGAGTGAAATGTTCTTTTACTTCAGCATCATAAGTGT